>VXAL01008365.1:249971-292026 GCA_013399475.1 Chauna torquata | reverse complement strand
GAATCTCAACCTTATTGTACACTGGTAGAGCTGAAAAAGTTAAGATCAATCAGGTGTCTGTTACTTTGCCTTCTGTTTATAGGCAAACCTCCGCACTAGGGTCGTTTGTCTTATTTTAATATTTAGGATTGGCAAGGGATGTACCACATTCTTAAGTTAAGCCATGCACAATTTTTGTAATACTTTCAGGGGTAAAGTGACATGTTGACTTATTAACACAGCTTTTTTTTAAAAGCTTTAAATACTTTAGCAAATGTTGGTAGTGGTAACTCCTTTGGGGAGGGGGGAATGGACTGAAATGAGCAGTCCCTGTTGAAGACTAACACAAGCAGTTGTGCAGAACCCTGTGTCCTGTCAGGTTCTACACAGAAGTGCATGGGGTGGGCCTTTCCCTGAGGCAACATCTTCCTGACTGTTACGTGGTTGTATGAAGGGATTGAGTGAGAGCTGTGGTGTGTATATGTAGTATGTAGTTGACAGGAACAGAAAAAGTGAAAACCTTTCAAGAGAAGAATGAGAGTGGATTTTATGCAAGTGACTAAAAAAGCTGAGAAAAGGTCTTGGAAAAAAATCCAAAGTGTGTATGTGAGACGTGGCATGTAGCATCATGGATTGCTCTGTTACACATGAAGAATACAGAAACTTCTAATGTCCAGGATCAGTCCGCTCAAAAAAAAAAAAAGAGAAATTGTACATGTGGTACTGCAGCAATGGATATTAGCCTAAATTTTCCCAGTGTTTGGCAGGGGAGTATGGAGTTATATAAAAATTTGAAGAATGTAAACCACCTTAATTCAAAGACGTATCTGTAAATGAATATTTTATTTGCAGAACTGCATCTCCTGCTGTCAAGTTCCACAGCAGATTATGATACGAATCCTACTTAAATGGTTATGTAACTCATTAGTGGTAGGTGTCATCAGCTCACTGTAGCCTTCAAAGTGTTTAGTATTCAAGAAACATGTTGTATGGGGAGAAGGTTGCATGGTAAAGGAAGTGGATTAGAATTTTGGTTACTTTCTTCTGCATGTCTTTTTATAATTTTGAAGTATGAAATCTCTTTACTAATGCATTGTCTAACTATAGCTACATAGAACTCAAATGTTGAATACCAAAAAAGAAAAAGCCTACATATTGTGGAAGATTGGATCCCCATTGCTTCACAGGACGATTCTTCCCGGAAGAAACCAATATACTTCTGGTAGCAATTTTCCAGTTGCATTAAAGAAGTAAGTTTTGCAGAGTGAAAATACTGTATGGATAATGGTAAATTATTAAGCTGCTTTATTTTAGAAATAAACAATATAGGTTGCTTGTAGTTGGCCTTCTGAGGAGTAACTGGCCTTTTTGAGATCATACAGGGCTGATATTTTGTGAATGCTGCCTCAGTAATTGACATGTTTATCTTAATCTGTTTGGAAGTAATTTGCTTAGAGGGTAAAGTTTTTTTTTAAGGTTTGTTTATTGTTACATCCTCTTGTAGAGATTTGTGGAGTAAATATTAAAATGTCAGCATGCTGTAAGTGAGGCTTTTAAGCCTGTTGCTTAAAGAAAGATTTGAGACTCTTGTATTGTGTCAGATGGTTTACATGTGTTTATTAAAGCCTTAATGTGTTTTGGGGCTTTTGACCCTTTCTATACTGTAGCATTTGAATATATTCCAACTATTGAACAGCTGTTCAACGACTTAAGTCAGTGCTGCAATGATGTTAGCAAACCCTTAAAATAAAAATAAAGCCGCTGCCACCACCCCAAAAGCAAAAAACAAAACAAAAAAAAACCACCACCAAACAACAACCTTTTATTCCAAATTGTTGTAAATAGTGATCTTCAGCTTCTCATGTACTTGTCCATACTCTGAAGGAAGTTGTTAAAGTTGGATCCAAACACTTCAGATTAAATTCTGTTCTTGCACCCGTGAGGACTGGGATGCAGCAGGACTCCATCTTGATAAGGAAAGAGAAATCACTGTCTTATGTAGTAGAGTCTGTTTTTTTGTTGTCTGTTTTAACCACCTCTTCATTCATATCATTTTGTACCATAAATTGAAACCCAGTGAGTTAGTTGTACTAAACGCATATAGTTTCGGTAGTGATGAGATAGAGCCTTCTCCTACCCACAGGGTGACATGAGTGCAATTCAGATTGTAACCGATGGCCAGATATAGTCTCTGGAGGTGGCGTAGGCCTGAGGAGTGCTAGTATAGGAAGGGGAAGGAGGATTTCCTTTTGGGGTGTGCTTTACAGTTTTGTTTGTTAGCTGTTATCCACCCATCTGCATTGCCTTACAAGATGTGTGCTCTGGCATAGCAGTTGAAGCAGTTCAACTTTAATAGCTCTTGCTGGAAGAGGTTAACAAGAAAAGATATGGAAAAACCTATTTGTCTTCAGAAAGATTTCTTTTAAGTGCTTTTCTGTAACAAGTTGTTTAAATATTTAATGTGGTGTAAACAAAAAGGTTCTTTTACAAGGAATACCTTCATTAAATATCTATTCGAAGGAGATGCATATATTTTATAATATGATATCAGGAGTGGAAGGTGCTTATCTAAGGAACAAAAGATGTATTGTATAAAATGACCAGCAAATAGATATGTAAGCTTCTAGCTTGCAAATTCTTTTTGAAGCACTAATGAGATTGTATACCTCATAAGCTTTGTAGCTGAGTATTTTAAATACAATGTGTGCTCCATTTAGTCTGAAGTAAGTTAGCATATATACACAGGAGTATATTTGCTTTCTGACTCTCAATCTTACATACGTATGTGTGCAATTGAATCTCATGAGGAATGTGATTTACAACAGAGTGAAATTTTCTAGGCTTGGTAAGTGGTATTAATTTTGGTAAGTGGCTGCTTTTTCAAGGTTCATGTCCTGTATGTCTTGCTTTCTGTAAATCTCCTTTTTCAAATGTTCCTTTCCCTGAACAACCTCTCTGAGCAGGAGGCAACGGGATCCCTTCAGATTCCTCATCTGTCTCCAAGTTCTTCTGACAAGTCCTTGTCCATGAACTGCTTGCTCTCCCTTTTCTTTAACGCTACCAATAGTACTCTTCTATATATTAGCTCCTTTAATATAGCTTGTTTCCATGCTACTTGCCCAAAGTGATGACACTTGTTCTCAGACTAGGATTTGATTGCTAGATTATATATTTCTGGTTTGGAATGCATGGTCACATGAATCCATGAGACTCTCCTGACCACAACTACAGGGTTGTGTATCTCGGGTTCTGGATTTTTTGCATAGCCAGTACTGGATCTGGGAAGTAGGATGAACAGGAGGAGAGTTTGAAATACTACTAAAGGGAAATACTAAACTCTGGAAGCCCCAAAGGCTGCTTCTTTACAATTTTACTTCAAATTAGTTTGGGAATGGGCATTTCTAGTCTAAAAAATCTGAGACTTGTTTCCCACTAGACTATGGTTGTAGTTTCTATCCCTTCAGTGACTGTTGTAATGCTCAACATGCCATGTGATACGTTGCAGTTGGCTTTTCTTTCAGAAAATGCTTTGTATTGCTCTAGTCTGTTACTCCCTTTAAATCAGTTACTATTGGGAGCAAAATCTAGGTGGAGCAGCAAGCTGTGACACTGCTGCATCTTGTGATGGCACAGCTATGGTACTTTTACTGTCAAAGCTGTTTTGTACCCCTTCCCTCCCAGTAACTGATTGCTGCACCTCTGGAATCTAATCTCAGCTATGGAGAAAATGATTAAAAGAAGGGTGAAGTAAAGTTGACTACTGGAGTAGTGAACTCTGTTCACTGCATAACTGGTCTTTTTTTTTAAGTGAATGAAAATGTCTTGAAGAATTGAATAATAGGTCGGGGCAGTCATTCAGCAATCAAGAGCCCTGTGACACCAGAGGCTGGAACAGGCATTGTGAGCTTTTTGCTTGCTTTCTACCCATCCCCACCCCTTGCACATCTACGCTGCTTTTAATGAAACATACCCTTCTTAGTTTTGTGCTTTTTTTCTGTTAAGCTTTACTTCACACCTATTTATAACCCCTTCTCCCTTTGCCTCCCCTGCAATAAGTAGTAGTATAGTGTTGCCTTCTGTAAAAATACAAATGAGATTGATGTCAAATAAAGCTCCATCCTATTATCAGGATTTTTAAAATAGTTTTTTCTTTAATTTCGGTGCTGGAAAGATCTGTTAGCTCTTGGAACATCTCAGAATAACTTTTCTGCTTTTTAAACCAGAATAACTCTGAGAACTCTATTTTCAGTACAGTTATAGTGCCTCTTAATGTTTGTTTGTTTTTCTCAGGAATTCATAGATGATACCTAGTGTAGAATTCATCTTAAGCAGGGAATTCACAATACAGTGAGTGCTCTAATTGGTCATTGTCAAATGAATATTGAGTTGACTGATTGTGTGGTACAGGTGGGGCTGCTGGTTTAGTAAGCCTCCTTAGTGCATTTGTAAGTGAGGCTTAAAAGGAAACATAAAAACAAAACAAACAAAAACCCTGCAGATTTATAAATATTTAAATACCTCTTTTCAGCAAAATGTCTAGGATGTAGTATATAGTACAGACCTATGATATTGTTCTCAGCTAAATCAAGAGATACTTTTTAATTCTATTTGCCATGTGGTTACTATCATTGAGGAAGAAGCAAGCCTGGACTGCTTGACAGCTGTCAGTCTGAAGAAAAGTGTGAAAATCTCTAGTCAATAATTATATATCATTAACCACCACACCTCAAGTGGCGTTTCATATCACAGTATTATGTCTGTGTTGAAACACTTGTTATTCAGCTTTGTTCATCATCATATCTTGCCAAGGCCTGGGGAACCAAATCTTGGTTTTTACTCGGTGGTCACTTAATGAAATCCAGCTGAGAACTGCCAGCCAAGACAGTCAAGCCCAGCCTTGTGTTAAATTTCATAATCAGTCTGTCTAGTGTAGTTAGAGGGTAACTCTGTCCAGTTAACGGCAAAACCCTAACTCTGCTGTCTCTTGTAGAAGGTAGTCATGTCCTCTTGCCTCTCTTCAGAGAGCATCTGTGTCATCGAGGCTGCAGTGCCTGAGAGGCACAAACAGTGGTGTTCCCACCCATGGGGGCTCAGGACCCTGCTCAGACAAACCAGCTGATTTCTGGCACCTGTGTCTGGCTTTCAGCAGGAGCAGGGCTGTCTTATCCTCCAGATCTGAATAAGATTTGCTTGCATCATTAGGTGCTGGTATATTATGCATTTCTGGTGGATGATATTAATATTTATGAAGCACTTTCTATTCAGAAGTTAGGCAACACAGAACACCTTTGGGAGCTACTGTTCTATTACTACCTTACCTTGTAGATGAGAAAGTAAATTGACTTGCCAAAGGCCACAAGCAGTCTCTGAGGGAAATGGAAATATAACATGGATCCATCAAAGGATCCTTTTACCTGCACAGTAATACCTTTGCTTTAGACATAATAGCAAGAATATTGGAAATATAATATTGGTAAGAACTGGAACCATTACAAAGTAATGCAAATACAAGTCACTTTTCTGGTGCAATTATCACATAGAAGCAACTGCAAGCAAGCACCGTGAAAACAGTTCGTTTCTATTAGTAAATTAATGCCTCAACTATGCCATCTGACTGTCTGCCAACTGAATTTTGCTTAATGTTGAATGAACTGGAGGCAGATAGTAGGTCCTGTGCCAGTGGTGAAGCCAGCTTGGTTCTGTAACTATTTCTTTCATTTTGTTTCAGTGGCTTTGTCCAAAATAGTGTGCCTGTGGCACTGGAACTAGAAAAGGAGATGTTCGTCAGTATGATCCCACCTACACAGAGAGGGAACTGATTTGCAGTACTTGTGTTGCTAGGCTTTGACAGGTTCACATAAAAGAAGTAGTCTGATCAGCAGAGAGAAAGTATTCTTTGTATGTATTTCTCAGTCAGGAATGAGGGTGTGTGTTGTCCTGTCGTGTTGTGTCCCCGTCCCCCGCCCCCCCCCTCCCGCCAAGAAATGCAAGGATAATTAATATGAAAGTTAGTTTTCATCCTTAAAAGAACACTTTTGGCCTGTTGGGTCAGTGTTTGGTCATTTCTACCTCTGAGGGAGATATTAAGCAGGAACATTTTACAGAGGGGACTACACCTGAAATGTGAACTTTTTCTCAAAAAGTATCAAAGGCCACCCATTGCTGCTTTGAAAACTGGCCTCTTTCTCATACCACTGCAGCAGACATGGGACTTCAGCAGTCTGAAAATGAACCACCCTGAGAAACATTACATCTATAATGATATATTATTGATGTGTATTGCCATTAAGTACTCTGTAATTCTATTATGTTAGGAAAGTATAGCTCTGCTGCAGTGTTTTATAGTGCCTAATGCACACCACATAGTTATGTTAGCAAGCATGAAAGTAGAAGGCTTCTTACAGTGTGATGTTTCCATGGTTTTGCATCAATATAGCCTTGCCTTTGTCATTAAAACAACATTGTCCAGGATCTATAGCCTGCATTAAATGTTAAGAAGCGCTGTAGATCAAGAATCATTTGTTAGCTGCATTGCTTTTTATGGAGCTCACTTTTCAGCTTTCCTAGTGTTCTTCCCATTGCTATTAATGGCCTTGGTAAAAGCCACAGTTTAAATCCTTACCAAGAACTGGAGTAGGCACCAAAACACGTCATGGTGGTTCTTTGAATTTACTTTGATTTCCCTTGATTATCTTGCAAAGACTTCTGCCACTTTGTACACTACTTAAAAGCTGTAGATATGGCTCGTGCTGCCAAATCAAGATGCAGAAATAAACTTAGCTTGGTGCTAGTGAGTCTGCTTGAGCAGAATGGCATGATTGACATTGTGCATGTCTTAGACTGGCATGCTTGTAGGTGTCCTAGCTCTCGAGTATGCAGGTTGTTCTAGTGAACATTTTAGGGTAGCTGTCTTGCTTTTGCTGGCCACAGCAATAGTAAGTTGTGAATTGCTTTGTTTGGCATATGACAAGGCATGGCTTTGCTGCCCCATGGGTCCAAAGCCCTGCTTGCTAGCGTTCTGACCCAAAGTGTACTGAAATATCACAGCTGATTTTTTTCAATGGCCATCAAAACACAATTGCTGTTGGCGTGGACACTGAGAAGGCAGTATATAATGTTACTAAAGGCAGTAGGTTGCCAATTTGCTAAATGTCAGGCAGTTTGAAACCCTTTTATTTATGTATAGGAAATCCAGATCACAAGACCTGTGACATATTAATACAGCAAAACGGAGATTGATAGATTGATGTTGGCATGCCTCTCAGCTACCAGCTGCCTCATAATGACTCTCCCAGCTGTGATATGAGTAGGAATGATTTCTAGGCTTTGCCTTTAATTTTAGAGTGCTTATTTATTTATGTTTTGGTAATATTTAATAGCTTGTTGAATTATTCTTAGCATTTCTGAAGACTTACAGATTTTTTTTGCACCAAAGACAGGCGAGGTGGTAGGTCTGGGATAGATATCTCAAAGAATTGACCTCTGTTCTATGACAGCAGATGCCAGATCAAGTGAAAGAACAGAAGACTCTACAGACAGTTCCCTTTTTCTTTTAACCCTGTAAAAGTCCTGCAGTGGGTCAGTGCTGGAGACTGAATCATAACAGGTGATGAACAGAGGTCAGAGAAGCAGACGGCGTGCTGATTTCCTCTATTTCCTTTACTATCTCTATACATCATGTGCACCAGCTTGTTGATGCAAGCCTGCATTTATCATAGCCAGAAACACTTGTTAGCCCTACTGGTACCCACCCCTCTTGAGGGGGAGCAGAGCTGAGGGTTGCTGATGGCTGAGCCATCTGTTCCAGCATTTAACCAACTTCTTTCTAAGCTTCATGCTCTTATCTAGCCAAACTGTTATTAGGTGGGGAGTCAGTGCTGCATGAGCACTATAGCAGTAACTTTCATAGCTTCTAATTCTGTGATCCCTGTGTCTCCTGCTCACTGCCCTCTGATACGTCTCTAAATTTCAGAGCTTTTTGGGCAAAAGTGAATGCTGCTGCTTGGATGATAAACAACTAAGAAAGAGATGGGTAGAGCTGGGGAAAGAGTTGGCGTTGCATGCCTTCCTTCCAAGGAAGGAAGAGGTGCTTCTCTTAGCTGCTGTTTCACAGTCCCCAATTCTGAGCAGCAGCCTCCAGGAGCAAGCCTGATCTTTGCATATTTCAGTGTCCTGGGAAGTACGGTGTGTGTGTTTGTTAGGGGCAAACAGTTGCCATTGGTTGTAGCTTGCACCACCTGGCAGTGTGGTGTTTGCTGTTTCTTGGCTTTAGGTTTTTCCCAGGTAAAGAAATGAGCTGGAAAAAGTTCTAGGTGTGTGGGGAGACTTTAATCGTCCATAGGGCTAGAGAATTAACTTTTGTGGCTTGTTAATAATTTTTTTTTTCCTGATCAATTCTGGGGAAAAGAAACTCTTATTTTCCATCTCCCTTTTGAAAATCTTCTTCCCCATCCCCCTATGTTTAATCTACATTGTCTTCAATATTAATCAGTGCTTATTCCCACATAAGTGTAAGAATTCATGTGTGTGATTTTGTTAGCTTGTAATTTTTTGTGTATTGGTGGAGTTTTTAAGCTTGTAGTTACATGAATTTGACTAAGAAAAATAAAAACCTTTAAAGCTTAACATTTCTCAAACCATCCTTGGCTCTATTCCTGCCCTGCCACTGCTGTTATTTTTTATTCCTATCAGAGGCAGAACTGAGCGAAGGCTGCTTCCAATTTGTGCTCTTTCAGAGAATAGACCTATTTTTTTCTGGAAACTTTAAATAACTGTGATTGTTCAGTCTTTGTATTGGCTTGATTGTCTTCTATTGCAGTATCATGGTTTCCGTAATATCCTTTTTTAACAGTAGCCTGACCAGAACAGTACAGAGTAAACTTTCAGAAGGCTGGAATGATTCTGTGAGGTGTGTGAATTGAAGTACCAGAGGACCTGATGTGTTTGTGGTGTTTTTTTTTTCTTAGCACTGTCACAGATTTCAGAGGCTGAGTAGCTGGATCTGGAGAGATTCTAAGACAAGTAATCTTCAGCTTTGAGGCTGGGAATATGGGAAGAAAGATGAGTAGGAAGGAAAGAAAATCAACTGCATCCTAGTTCTTTCTGTTTGTCAGCAGCTGATTTAAAAATCCGTTAACTTATTCACATCCAAGTCAAGAATAGGTCTGTATGGTAAACGATCTAAATTCCGTTCAAGACCTGAAAGGGATTCAAGACTACCTCTTAAACTGGAGCAGGAGGTATTTAAAAGGAACAGCTTTCCAGTTAGGCAGTTGAAGCTGGAAATACCTGTGCGGGTACCTGCCTATGAATGAAAAGTTGTCTGGGGCCTGGTTAGTCTTTTGCTTTGAGAACTCATTTTGTAGGAAGATTGGCTTAATAATGGTTAACTAACTCTCACTGCATATTACCAGACTCCATATACTTATCTTCAGTTTCATAACTAGAAATTCTGGTAACTTTTTCAGTCCCTTAGAGTGTTGCTCTGAAGTCAACATATTGAATTATCTGTCCTCTAGATTTTACTAACCTTCCAAGTTCCTGTTCGTCATCACTTTGTAATTATTTGTTCAGTTTAAGTGTTTCGTCATTATAAACTAACTTCTATTTTGTGCAATATACTGGAAATCATAGGTTAAAGATTTAAAATATTGTGTTCAACTTGAAGAATGCTGGGTCCTACTTCAGGCTTTTTTTCCTTCAGGTTCTCAAACTTAACTGGGAGAAAACAAGAAGTCTGTGCTCAAACTTAGAGATGATGTACATAAATTGTTACTGGAATGGGTGTCGGAGGAATCCCTAGGGGTGGGGAAGATGCAAGCCTTCCTGACTGTATGATGACAGTCATATTCTCTCGTCTGGAGTCCCCTATAGCACTTGTGGACTTCAGACTAACTGGTACTAGGGATGCCTATGTACCTGACAGGTGGCTTGTGGTATAGAAGTTATAAAAGGGAGAGGAAGTGTTTTAATAGAAATACAAAAATCAGAATCCATAAATTGATATAGAGGAAGACAAATGTAGCAGAGGGAGAACCAAAAGTTACTGTGATCACCTTCTAGCTTGAAGAGCTGGGGTAGGTGGATCAGAGGGTGTGTGGTGCCAGAGCTGCTGATGTTTAGGCTGAAACAGACTGCCCCAAGCTGCTTTCATTTCCATCTTGTACCTGTGTTTCTCACAGTTGAGTCCGCTTACCCCTTTACTAGCTACCACTGAGATGTATCCTGCCCTGTGAACACTAAGTGAGCTCATTGCCTGCTTCTCCTGGATGTGTAGAAACTTTTCTCAGCCAGCTTCCTTTCATCTGGGAGAAGGGAATACTTGCCAGGAATGGCACATAACTCTCTAGGACCTATCCAAGGTGTGTCTTGGATATATTCATGTGCGTCTCCACTTTTTCATTAGTTTTCCTGCTTGTCTTCTGAAAGAATTGTATATTTGACTTCCCTTCAAGGCATGTTTTAATATATTTCTGAGCATGAGCAAATGCCTCTGAATCTGTGCATATAGTTCATTGGCTTTAATGGTCTGGATCAGGTCCTGATGAATATTTGCTTTCCTGCCTTCTTTCTGAACTGTCATTTTAGATCTCTCTTCTCCTTTAAGTGAGAACAAAAACTAGCTTTCTGGCTTTTTTAATCAGCTTCTTATAGGTAGGTGCTTTTGTTAGTGAACCCAAGAGAGGATCATATTGGTAAATAACAATTCAATTAAGTTTATAGTCTGAGCTTCCTAGGCAGTGTGACAACAAAGCTAAACCCATTAGAACATCCTACAAATAAAGCCCTGAAGATAAAAACTGCATGGATAAGCAGCATTAAATCATGCTGAGTGCATGCTGAAGCTTAGTGCAAGGTACAGCCAGGACCCTCCTCTGTTGCCCCAGAAAACAAATTCATTAGAGGATGCCCTATGCATAAGCCAGGGGGCTTTCGAATAGATTCATTTGGTCTTTTGTAATTAGAGTAGTATAAATGCTTAGCCTCAGGTTGACTGAGCAGGGTTGGAGTAAAGAAACTTATTGGAAAGCCAAAAAATGAATTATCAGCAATTCTTTCACATTACTCCAGGATTATTTTTCAATGAAAACTGCATGTGTTGCCTCAAATGTAGAAATCTGGATCGTAGATGGGGTTCTCCTTCTACGTTTGATTTGGGGTGGGTGCTGCTGCAAAGGAAGAAAAGGAAAGCTCTTCAGCAGCTATGCTGTTTCTTATGCCAGAGTAAAAAGGGGAAAGTAATACTAGACCTATGCTGCTTATTACCTATAGACAGCTATCCAAAAATACTAGCAAATTCCATGTTATGAGCATCTGCCACAGAAGCAGACAGCAGTAAGTTTATAAGAAGCACTGGAGTGGTGACAACTCAAAGGAAATGTCAGCTATCTGGGACAGGGCTGAATGTGTGCTTCCCTAGCAATGAAATGACAGCAATGAAAGCCACACATCCTAGTCTGCCTGTTAAGCCACACAGGCTAGAGCATTAATAGGCACACAGACCACCTAGCCAACTTCTGAAGAGGAAGAAAAAAAACACTCACAAATACTAGATTTAACATCATGTGCGTTGCTTGTGTCTGAAACCCTCTTTCAGTGGATGCTCCAGCAAGTAAGTTTCAAAGCTGCTTGGAAAGAAAAAGTGAGTGTTTCAGGAGAAGTTGAAATTGAATTTTGAGTGTTAGGTCATAGATATTATGTGCTCTTCCTTAGAGCTAAAGAAACTGTTAAGAATCAGAAGCCTTCCTGTGGCATGCTTAGGATTGCCTTTGACTAAGGATCCACATCCTGGCAAGGCCTCTGTATTGGGTTTACGTGGTAAAGGTTTGGTAGCAGGGGACCACAGGGGTGGCTTCTGTGAGAAGGTTCCATGAGCTGCCCCATGTCAGATCAGAGCCAGCTCCAGAAGGGACCCACCGCTGGTCAGACCTGAACCAATGAGGGATGTTGTTTGTGCCTCTGTGAGAAGGCAGAGATTTTCTTAAGAAAGGGAAAAAACTGCTGTGCAACAGCAGCTGGGGGAGAGGAGTGAGGAACAGCCCTGCAGACACCAAGGTCAGTGAAGGAGGAGGGCAGGAGGTGCTCCAGGCACCGGAGCAGAAGTTCCCCTGCAGCCCATGGTGAGGCCCATGGTGGAGCAGGCTGTCCCCCTGCAGCCCGTGGGGTCCCACATGGAGCAGATCTCCACGTGCAGCCCATGGAGGAGCCCCCGGTGGAGCAGGTGGATGTGGCCTGAAGGAGGCTGCAGCCCCTGGAGAGCCCCACAGGAGCAGATTCTGGGCCAGAGCTGCAACCCATGGAGGAGCAGGAGGTCTGGCAGGAGCTGCCGCCCGTGGGGGACCCGTGCTGGAGCAGTTTGCTCCTGAAGGATGGACCCCGTGGTACGGACCCACAGGGGAGCAGTTCCTGAAGAGCTGCAGCCTGTGGGAAGCCCACGCAGGACCCGTTCGGGAAGGACGGCATCCCGTGAGGGGGACCCCACGCTGGAGCAGGGGCAGAGTGACCATGAAGGAGCAGCAGAGACGCAGCGATGTGGGCTGACCGCAGCCCCCAGTCCCCTGCGCTGCTCGGGGGGAGGAGGTAGAAGAGGGTGGATGGGGGGAGAAGGTGTTTTTAGTTTGCTTTTAGTTTCTCACTGCTCTAGTCTGCTAGTGATAGCAATAAATTATATTAATCTCCCCATGCTGTCTCTGTTTTGCCCAAGATGGTAATTGGTGAGCAACCTCCTTGTCCTTATCTCAACCCTTGAGCCCTTGTCCATCGTATTTTCTCCCCCTGTTCTTTTGAGGAGGGGGAGTGAGAGTGGTTGTGGTGGAGTTTGGCTGCTCAGCTGGGTAAAACCACCACAGCCCCTGGTGTAAGCAGTTCTCAAGTTGGAGAAATAAGCTCCAGATTCTCAGGCAGCTGAATTGGATCTTTCAGAACACTTACAAGGATGGACAGAAAGCAGCAACCTTCAAACAAACTACTTAAGAAATTAGGATATACTGTTTACTCCCTAGCAACTGGTCTGCCACATGTAGTTTTCAAAGTCACTTGCCACTGTTCTTCCTTTTACCCTTGGTGGATGTCACGTATCTGATTCTTCAAAATATGTTGCTAATCATCTGTTGCTAATGCTGAGGTTGAGGGGAAGACTGAGTCACCCTGGTGAGCATTGCCTTGCTATGAAGAAAATGAAGTGTTTAAGGAGAGAGATGTACAACTTTTAGTTTTAAAAAAAAAAATTAAAAAAACTTAATTAGCAGTCTTTCCTCTTTACTTTTGTAAAGTAGAGATTTATAAAAATGGTAGTAAGATACGTTTAAGGACTTTGTTTTGACTTTCAGATGCTATTGAAAGTGTCACTTGTTTAGAAAGTTTTAAAGATTTCAACCCAAATAAGCAGTGAATTAATACAATAAAGAGCAAATCCAGTAACTGCATACACTGTCTCTAGGATGATACACCTAGCTCTACAGGTGGATTTCGCTGACAGTGAAAGTAGGGGAGGGCAAGTCAGTGGCAAAGTAGTGATCGCTGGAGAGCTGACAGCTATGACTCTGAAGGTCATTACCATGACATTATCATTATTTAGGCAGGATTAAATTAAGTCCAGAACTAATTATATTGTCCTGTCCAGAAATACTTCTGGTAAATGTTGAAAATACAGTTCAGCACTTTGATTATTGGAGTTTGTTGTTCAGTAAGGGGTGTGCGCATGTGCTCTCACAGTGTAATGAATTGAAGGGAAGCCTTTAGAAGTGAGTGGTATTAGAATATTTCATAGCCCTCAATTTACACATGTCAAATAAACTCAAATGGATAGAGATACAAGGAGTATGACTGCAGCATCTGCTTGGATCTTTGTCCTTTTCAAGAGGGGAAATAGCTGTTTCTACCTCTTCTGCTAAAACTGTATTTGTAGTCTCAAACCTTCTCTTCATGCATCCTTTCTTACCAACTTGCTGTACTTTTAGTTTGAAAATATCTCTGCTTTCAGAACATGTTGTGCAAGTGTACTTTTGTGATCTACCTTTTCAACTGTTGCTTTTCAGTCTCTTTATTGTGTATTTTTTCTTGTATACTCATTACTTTTATGCTATACTTATGCCTGTCTCTTAAATTTGATTGCTTTTTCCACCTTCCTGTTTATCAATGTTGGCCTTTTCCCAGTGTTACCTCTATTGCTAGAATACTTGCCGGAGGTGTAGCTGAATTTATCTTCGAAAAATTTCAATTTCCTTTCTGTAGCTTTTGCTGTATTGCTTTATCCTTGTATGTGTTTCTTTTGGCTTTCTTCTATTTGTCCACAGTGTGCTGTGCTGAAATTCAGCATCTTCATTTATCTATGTTTTAGCCTCCGTTTGTTTACAGATACAAACACAACTGTATTACAGGTGTAGCTTAAAAGTTACCTCATCGGTTCATATCAGCAATGGAATTTTCAGGATTTGGACCCAATTTACTTTCTAAGGGAAGCGCCTTGTATACCCAGAATGCCGGAGTTCTTCCTGTAGTCAATAGCTGGCTGGCAGCTGAGGTGGTTTCCTCTTTTTTCTATTTCTAGTCAAGCTTCTGCCTTCCTTTTCTCTCACTTTTCCTGCTTTTGTGAAAATCCCTGCAATCAACTGTAGTTCTTTTTCTAGTCTCCAGCTAAAACTACCATTTGTATTTTTATATTTGGACACTCTTTTTACTGCGGCAGGAATTCTTGCACAAGTGTGTATGTTCTGAATAAGGAGCATTTGTGGGCAGGACTGGATATGGAAAAGATGGAGAGATGGCTCCACTGCTGTTAGAGACCTATGAAACTTTGCTGGGGGAGACTGATGGGGAGTAGAGGGAAGAGTGGAAGCAACGGGGGGAGCAGGGAAGTCACGATTGGCTTGGTTTTATTTTCTCAGGAGAGAACGCACTGGGCACCCATCAGCGATACAGGTGCTGAGCTAGCTGGGATGGTTGCCTGTCACTGCCAGAACATATCTGTAGTCCACATATTTTCTACTCTCCATTTCTGTGTCAGTTCCTACAGAATCCCTTCTCTTGCCTCACTGTTCAGTTTGCTCTCTTCTCCCTATACCTCAGTGCTTAGGTTTCTCTAAGGTTCCCTAAAGTTATTGGAAAATCAAGACAAAAATCCTTTAGTGGGGAGATCTTCCCTCCTCCAGGGGACTGCAAGGTGAGCTTGAAGAAAGTCACTGGCTTTGTGATCGTATCTTCCTGACTGGTGTTGTGTGGGCTATTAAAACTAGCACCAGAGAACCTCAAGCCTTTGTTTAAGCTTGTAGTTCCCTCAAAGCAGGGGAGAAGGGGAAGAAAAGGGAAAAAAAAAATGCTCTGTGCTTTAACAGTAATAACCCCTGAACTGCATTACTCTCTCTAAAACTTGGCCTAATATCTATGTGAAAAGTGTGGGTGAAGTACAGTGTGGCAAGCTGGCTCTCAACATCAGCAGTTTTATTCCCAGGGCTCTGATGCCCACAGTGCAGGCTTTATGTGCTTTGTTAATGCTTTCTTCAAGGGAAAAAAAAAAAAAAAACGGTTAATCACCCCATACTGTGAAATCACAAACTTTCTATAATTTCATGCTCTTAATCAAACAGACATGTCCTCTCTGACCTTGAGAGAAATGGGTAGCTGCAGTGGTGGGGAGTTGTGGCAAGAGGAGGCAGAAAACAAAATGCAAAACCACTCCATCACTGTGTCTCCCTTGTGCCTCCCTCCCATAATGAAAGCCAGTAGCAGCTGCAGCTAATATCAAACTGTTCAGTGGCTGACAAATGAGAAACCAAAGCCTGCATGCCCTTAGTACATCAAGAAATGTACCTGGTGTCCTAGGGATTCCTTGCAGCTCCTCTAGACCTCAGTGGCATACTGTCTGTTTCTGGGCTATAGGACCTACTTGTTAATAGGACCTAAGAACTTAGACCCACCTGAGCTTTTAAGTGCATCCCCACAAAGTATGTTAGACCTCTTCTATCTTTCAGTTTGCCCCATTCAACTGTAAACAATGTTCCTTGCTAAATATTTGCCAAGTGCTTAGTGCACTGGAATTGCAGTCCTTAATTGTTAGATGTTCCCATCTGATTACAAATGATGTAGCTAAGGGTGTTTTTCCAGTCGATGCTAACATCAGGAATGTTACCTTAAGCTTCCTTTTTTTAAAAAAAACAAAACAAAACTTTATTCTCTGTATACGAGGGTGGGGAGGATATTTATAGTCAATTTATGCATTTGTTCTGGAATGACAAGACACTTACTCGTATGCTTGAGTGGTTGTATAGCCTTCAAATAGGACTGCTTATATGCCTAGTGCAAGTCTTATTTGTACTGGTGCACTGGACCTGTAACAGCAAACTTGTGTTTAATTCATAGTCTTGGTCAAGTTAAAAACACACCAAAATCCAACAACAACAAAACCCAGGCCTGGTTGTTCTCATTAAGTCTAGGAAAGACAAGAAGAAAGACACTGATCCTCTGCCAGGAGATCTTGAAGATATGAAAGCAGTCCCAGCAGAGTGCAGTTCTTTGGTTTTATCGGTATCAGTCACTGTCCTGGTGGAGCTGTTTACTTTGGCTGCACTCTTCTGAATTAGCAGCAGTAGCTACCAGCGCTTCATAAAATGTGGGGAGTCTAGAAGGAACTAGTTAAATGCATATGGGTGTTTTTAGTGGGTTTTAAATATTTAAAAGTTCTTTCCATAATCCAAGTACAAAAAAACCCTCAAGTTTTCTAATGTAATTTAATGTAATATTTCTGCATGACTGAGAATATTGTAGAAAACTGCAATAATGGTAGCAAGTACAATGCATTATTTTTTCCATTATTACATGAATTTTTGTCCATTTATTTTCCTAATGATATTTTGCTCTCGTCAGTGATTTTTACTGCAGCAGTAAAACAAAATCTAGTTACAAGCTTTAAGAAAAAACATTAATTGCCCATTCCCGAATAATTTCTAAACTGTAATATTTTTTCTTACTATCTTTCTTTGAAAGTCTGTTGTACATCTCCAAACACAGGGAAGAGTTGTATTCTTGCTAGACAATTTGGGTTAGGTTGTTTGTTTGAAAGCATATGGAAATCACGGTCTGTCTGCTTTCAGAACTTTGAGGTAAACTTTGTTTTTAATATTGAAAACTGAAACATGTCTTTGATCCAGGTGGCTTTGGGGTCTTGACAGGTGTCAATATTTGTAATAATCATCATTATTAAAATCCCATAATCATTTTTTGGGGTGGGAAATGGATCTGACCTACTACAGACTTTTATCATGCAATGACAGATTAAAAAAAAAAAAATCTCAGAAAATGCAGTATTTAACAAGAGCCATTTGGGAAATTGAATACATAATCGTAGTCTTTATGTTCTACTGGGACAGGAATTTTTATTTCCTGACCTAGCATGATGTTGTGACACTGTCCTTGTTTTTTATTGACATGAATGGAAGTTGAAGATGCCTGGCACCTTAGAGATACTCAATACCTCACAGAAGAAAACTTCCTGAAGTAGTGGTGCTGCTGCCTTGTTACATAACTTCAGATGAGTTATTCTTTTAAAGAGGTTTCTTCTTAAGACATTGCTTTTTGCGATTCACAGCTAATAGCAGTTCTGTAAATTCCCCATCTTGAGCTTCTCCCACTCCCATTTGTTTTGTCCAGACTTAGTTCATAAGAGTGGTAGAATTTCAGCTCTTTTAAGATACCATTCACTACCTGTACATATACAGTAACTGTGGCCAAATTCTGAAGTTCAGTTCAAAAAGTAGTTGAAGACTGAATTTAGCTATCTTTAAGTGGCATTTTGAGGAAGACTAGCTGACTTTCAGAGCACTTCAAATAAAAAAAAAGAATATAAACATTAGTTAAAATTTCAGATGGATTTCATTTCTTCAAATATTAGAGAACGTTGGCTATTAATCAAAAGGGTAATAATCAATCAATGGAAAACCATCTCTGTGTAAATCAGCTAACATGCATTTTCCATCTCCAGGTGGTAATTTTCTAGTGTTCATGGGCTCTCATAATTATAGTGTGGGAGCTGTTGCTGATTGCAGTCCTCAAACATTTGTCCTTACTAATCTCATGACTTCTGGAAAACAGGTTGTTCTCTGATTTTGAAGAAAATGAAACCAAAACACCTTTGATCTTGTTTTTGCATGTGTATGAGGGTTGGGAGTAGCCTTCTCCTCGATGAGAACATATGTATGGTGTTTCCGTACCTAGCAGGACTTTAATCTTTTTAACAATAGAAACTTCTATGAGGGAGGGTAGTGCTACCACTGTAAGTCTGACCTGAAGGTATTAATTCAAATATTGATTCCCAAGAGCTGGTTCTCTTAAGTATGTTTTTAGGTACCTTGGAAATAGGTAGAAGAGGAACTTTCCTACTGTGACAAGATAGAGTTGTATATTGGATTTGTTATGGCTTCAGTGATTAAAATGCTAGGAGATGGCCATAATGAGAAGGAATGCATAAGTAGCCTGCACCAGGCCTGAACTGGTGGTGCAGTTATTGAGTGGGCTGGAGAATGTCTCTCAAAGGAGAACAAAGAGAAGGCTATCTCTGGGTAGTGAATATAGCTAATCTTCAGAGGTTTCTCATCTTTAACCTAATCTGCACTCAAGCATAGACCCAGGTTTTATAGAGCTGTTATGCGTAATACTGCTCTAGAGACTTTTCTAAGTGTTATCTCACAATCTGTTTCTAAGCTGGAGTGGTTACTTTCAACGTAGTGACTCTTCCTACCAGAATGTCAATCTCTGATTCATCTCAGAAATAAAAATAGAACTGCTCAAATTGTCAGTCAAGGGTTAGAGAAATTTCCTGTCAAATTTCATGGTAGAAAAAGTGATGCTGAATGCAACTTGGATTTGTTGTTTCTTTATGCAGTTAATGACAGGACAGATTTTACTTTTGCTAAGATGCATTCTATTTTTTATAAAAATGAATTCATTTTCATACTTCTCTGAACTGAGAGATGCATTTTTATCTGTCAGAATTTAATTCTTTGAAATCATTGTCTCATCCAAAACTGTGATTCTTTAAGGTATCAAATGCCAAGTTCTGCTGTTCTACATATGGTAAACTATTTTGAAATTAAGAGTATGTTCGTGCCTGTTTCTTCTGAAGCTTAATGCAGCTGGGTTCGTGTTGAAGGACACCAATAGTCTCTGCTTTCTGGTTCTCTATCTATTACTACAGTTCTTGTCATTAATTCTGGAGACAGAAGTGTGTTTGTAAACTATCTTCATCTACCTTCAAAACTAGCTTGTTCTGCGCTTAGACAAGCAAGCAGCACATACTGCTTGCAGTCCAGTGTACCAACAAAATAGCTTTCAAGTCTTACTTGCAAGTTCTCCTCTACCATGGTAATATGGCTTGTTATGAGGCTTTAGATTAATTGAGCAAGATGCAACATTTAAGAGTTTACTTGGGGAGGAAGGGAGGTGGTGGGCTCCAGTATCCATGGATACCCTGCAGTTCAGGGAGTCTGCTCAGGATGACTTTTGAATTGAAAGTCAACACATCTCATCCACATCATCATTACTGAAGTGTTTGCACAGACACGCTCAGTGTTAATTTAGTAGATTTAATTTAAAATGGAGGAATTAAGGTTCAAAAGCTATATTTAGTGAATAAACAGCTTTAGAAGAGGTGAGGGCTCTTTCAATCTTGATGAGGCAATTTCATCACAATTTAAAAAGAGGTCAGCCAAATTTCTGTGTATGTTACAGGGCACAGACATTAGTGTATTTGAAAAAGACAAGTAATTGCTGGAAATCTATTGGGAAGAGGACCATAAAACTGTCTGTAATTTGAGGTCACTCTGAATTTAGGGCACTCTAATTAAACTGACTTTGCATCCAAAAATAGCAATCATCTTACAAATCTGTTTGATTATATACTAAAAGTGTGCCACTTTACTTCTGGTAGGCCAGATTTTTTCAGTTGAGCAGTTGTTTGGCTGACTCATGTCTTGAACCCTTCTCCTTATATCTTAAAAAAAAAAAAAAAAGCCCACCATTTTTGAGAAAATATCATGTGTTTCTGCTATGAAACTTTGAAATAAGACTTATTGCATGAACTTAAAATTTTACAGCATCTTAGACTGGGGAATATATGAAGGGAGGAAGAAAGAAAAAAGCAAAAGCTTATGTTAGTGTTACAGTGTGTGTAGATTTGAGAATGTGATGTAGCATCTGAAAGGATTAAAATTATCCCTGAATTTTTCAATGAAATCTCCAATGTAATGTTGTATATTCAGTTTCATATCAAGGCCAATGGATTTTTCCATAAAGTAGCTTGTTTTGTTTGTCTGGAAACCAGCTTTTATTTCCGTAGTCTTATTTTGGAAAAAAAATCTATTTTCATAGGTACCAGTAATACAAGATATCATAAATGTAACTATCAATAAAGGAGCATGCAGTGAAATGTCTGTAGACAGTCTCTCTGGCCTTTGTAAAAGGGTGAGAGTTACAGGGTTCACGTGAAATGAAACCTGTGTTTTTCACACTGACTTAATGAGCCAAGTGCTTGTGTGCTCGGAGTTCCATTCTTTACCAGTGACTTTGGATGAGAGGAGCCCAGAGTTGTTCTGGTAATGGGCTCTTAAGTGTGCATTAGTTTAGATGGCTCTTTGATATTTTTACTCTGTGGTTTGTTCCCCTTTCTGTAATGAATATTTTGGTTGCTTGGCTTGTTGGGTTATTTTCACTTTTTAAATGAAGATCTTGATTTTACTGAATTGTAACTAGAAGCATGAGGTGAAACTAAGCTGCAGAAAACAATTCAGTTTAAGAACAACAACATATCTAGCCAGTTTCACTTTGTTGCGTTCTGTTATATTGGGTATTACAGCTTTTAATGCAAATAGAGAAACACCATAATTTGAATAATGTAAAATACTAGAAAGGAACTCAAGAATAGCCTGTTGATTAGCTTCCTTAATTGTGTCTAGCATATACTGCCTGCTTTTCCATTTCTTAATTATGTCTTTTGACATTATCGCTCTTGGATTAGTTCCTTCTTTAAAATATGCTGGTTATATTTAAAAACTTTCATGTTGAAAAGTTTGAGGGTAGGTGGAACGAGACAGAAGAACAGGGGAGGGTCTTTCATGTTTTCTGGGATAGCGAACTTGCGCTTCTGTGATGTTGTGATTTGTTACCTATTACATGTAGACAATGTTTCATATTTATCAGAACAACAATGGAAATTTAATCTGATGATCCATGTGCTTAATGTTAAATGCATACACCCTCTTGGGGAGGGGGCAGGGTGGGAGTCCTTACACAGACTATTAGTCTATTTGTCTATTTCATTTATTCATTTTACTTTCTCACTGCCTAGCTTGGATCTTGGATGAAACTGTCTTTCCTAGGGATGGCTGCTGTGCAGGAGAGTGTTGAGCACCTGCAGTAACCTGTGTAGTGGGAGGTGGAGGTGAGTCCCACATGGGAAGGAGGCAGCCGAGGCTTTCTGTTGCCTCCCTAGGGTTTTGTAGCGAGGCTGCAGTATGATGCGCATTTGAAGAGAAGGGAAATACAAGTTTCTATTTCTGGGTGCAAATTCTAATTGTCTCAGTATGTTAGACATGCTCAGTCTAATGCAATTAGCAAGCTGAGCTTGGAAAGCTAGTATAATGCAAAACAGCACTTGTCCAACCTCTTTAGTTTGCACGAACAGAATTCTAGTTTATGATACTTCCTCTATTTTACAGAAAGCATATTCTTTTTCTGAAGATGTGTAGTGGGTTTTACAGAAAATGTTTTGATGCTGTTAAGGTTCATGGTGACAGACTACTCAGTGTTTTTTTCAAATGGAGTGTGTAAAACTTGGAAATGCTTTTGTTTAACTGTTATCCCTGTGGTACACTACCCTCTGGTGCTTACAATACGCTTACCGCAGTACTAACACGTATATGGAACTATGGAAGAATTTGTACACTTGTAACTGAATCCCCTGATTCTTCCATTTTGTAAAGTTCATTTGGTATTCAGCTCTTCTGTACAATATGTCAGGGCACTTTTTTTTGCTGAAATTGAGGAAATGACTTCAAGAGTTGTCAGACAGAAGTTGAATGAATAGTGTTTTACAATCTATTGTTAACAGTGTTATAGAAACCAACCTAAAGTTTAAATGTTTCAATTAACTTTGCCAGAAGTACCTGTATAACACTTTAACAATTATCTATAATTCTTGTCTGTAAGATAAACTAATAGCCTTGTATATCCAGTCATGACTTCAATACGTTGTTTTGTATGGTGGGCCTACAAAACCTATGCCTTAAAAAGGTACTGCCCCATTGTTCTCAGTGCTAAAATGTTATGATCTTTAAAAATAAAAAGGTTGTGACTTCTCTGAATATGCAATAAAATGATGATAATGGTGATGTTGGTAATAAACCTAATTAACGTTGCTTAAAAATGGTTGTTGGGTTTTTTTTTTTGACATGAAAGTAACTGTGATACTGCTAATGTTGTTGTGGTAGAGTTTAACATGATAGACTGTACCAGCATGTTCAGTGTATTTTGGAAATGTTGAAATATAATTGTGGAGGGACTGTGTACTTTTCCTAGTCACCAGCCAAACTCATGTGCCCAACTTCTGTGTGTTTAGGAAAATAAACTGGACTCTCCAATGAGGAAAGCAATTCATTGATACAATTTAGCACATGACGTAGGAAATTCTGTGTTCTGGAATATGCAAAAACACTAGGGAGAGCCTTGGAGATGAATGATTTGGTTGTTCTGATCAGTAAGTATATTCTGCACAGGAAAAGACAATAAATAACATAATTTACTTTGGCTGGCTTTATATAATTTAAGGCAATTCATTAAGCAAAAGCATCTAAATGCTGTCCTGTAGGAAAGGAATGAAAGCTTAAAGCAACTCTGAGCTGTAGATTTCTTTGCTTAAGTTCCTCTGTGAGGTGAGATGGTAACTGTGTAAAGGATGGCTGGCTACAAGTCTTTCTTCCTGTGACATGTTTTAGGGCTTAAGTCCCACTTCTTTGGAACTTATTTTTAATAATCTTTTTAAGGCATTTCACCTAAATAGAAATGAAAGAAACTAGAAGAATAAAATGAAATTTGGAGTTTTGTTGAAATTCCACAGCAAAATTGGCAACCCTACATAGTATGAAACTTCTTCTAAAAGAAGAAACTGTTAACTTCTTGAATTTGCCATGAGCTAACATTTGTTTTTTCTGTTTAGTATGATAGTGCAAAAAGAAAAGCAGCTCTCACAGAGCACTGATTGCTTTTATGAATATCCCCTTTGGTCTGATGAATAAGTAATATGCCATCTTGTAATGCTATAGCCCATTCATAATGCATCCATATTATGGTAACAGATTGTAAATTGAGAAGTGTGTTGTCTCTTATTCTGTTATGTCTGGCTAGGATTGTCCCATAAGAATAACTGATAATCCTGCATATCAGGTTTCATTCATTTGGTAAAAGTGACTGTTTGGCAGAAATGTATGCTTTTTAGGATGCTGTTCCTTGTCTTTGAGTTTAGTGTGGTTTGAGAGAAGGATGCCTTTTTACTGTTAAGCAATACCAAATGTAACTTAAATATTAACCTGGACACTTAATGCGAGTAAAGCTATGCAGAAGAAGTTAACAGGTAAAGAGAACTTTTAATTCTAATATCTATAGTCAGATTATCTTGGAGTTTAAATTACTAGTTTTTACCTAAAAATTTGAATGAAATAAAAATGTATGAATAGGTGAAAGCAGTGATAAATTGTATTTTGCACAGTAGAAAGTGGTCATCTGGAAGAAATGCAGCCTCCTGTCAAATTCTGTCATTACTGAAAGTCGCTTCATCCATATTCTTGAAGCTAGGATGGTCAAATACATTGACAAAATGCAGATGAGACCAATAAGCATTTGTCACTCTCAAATCTGAGTGGTGATGCTAATTTTGCATTTTGAAAAAGGGGCAGCAGAAATATACTATCCTTTTACCTCAATATTTACGCAATCTACATAAGGCTTTATGGTTTTAAGGGTTCATTTTTACTCATTCCTCATTTGTTATACTGACAAGTACTGAATGGTTTACTGTAGAACTATGGTGCTGTTTCTGTATCCCAGTGCTTCATCCTGTCTTCCTTAAAGATTACTTAATACGTACATTTAAAATATAATAGTTCCATTCCTTTCCATTTTCTGAGAATTTGGCAAAGTCTGTCTCTGGGGCAGGAACCCTTAAACTACTGCTTAAAACGATATGCATATCTTCTTGATTGAAGCAACTCTAGCTGTTGTCCAAAAACACAGTATGAAAAAAAATACCTATACCCTACTGAAAATGCTCTTGAAAATAATAAAGCTTTTTCCTCATTCTCAAGGCCTCTCATAAATTGCTATTGATAATAATTGCCTTTAGAAAAAAAATCATTCATTTTTCAATGTCATTATCCAAGGAAGTTGACATACTGTTTCTTGAATGGAAAAAGTGGTGATACTTCAATTAGCACTTAACTTCTATTCTTTTTAATCATAGAATCACTTAGGTTAGAAAAGACCGCCAAGATCATCAAGTCCAACTATTAACCTAGCACTGCCAGATCTGCCACTAAACCATGTCAATAAGCACCACATCTACACCTCTTTTGAATACCTCCAGGGATGGTGACTCAACTACTTCCCTGGGCAGCCTATTGCAATGCTCCACAACCCTTTCAGTGAATAAATTTTTCCGAATATCCAACCTAAACATCCCCTGGTGCAACTTGAGGCCATTTCTTCTTGTCTTCTCAGTTGGCACTTGGGAGAAGAGACCGATCCCCATCTGTCTATAGCCTCCTTTAAGGTAGCTGTATAAAGCGATAAGGTCTCCCCTGAGCCTCCTTTTCTCCAGGCTAAACAACCCCAGCTCCCTCAGCTGCTCCTCAGAAGACTTGTTCTCCAGACCCTTCACCAGCTTTGTTGCCCTTCTTTGGACACCCTCCAGCACCTAGATGTCCTTCTTGTAGTGAGGGGCCCAAAACTGAACACACTATTCGAGGTGCGGCCTCAACCAGAGCTGAGTACAGGGGGACAATCACTTCCCTAGTCCTGCTGGCCACACTATTGCTGATATAAGCCAGGATGCTGTTGGCCTTCTTGGCCACCTGAGCACACTGCTGGCTCATATTCAGCTGGCTATTGACCAATATCCCCAGGTCCCTTTCCGCCAGGCAGCTTTCCAGCCACTCTTCCCCCAGCCTGTAGCGTTGCATGGGGTTGTTGTGCCCCAAGTGCAGGACCCGGCACTTAGGCTTGTTGAACCTCATACTGTTGGCCTCGGCCCATCAGTCCAGCCTATCCAGATCCCTCTGTAGAGCCTTCCTACCTTCGAGCAGATCAACACTCCCACCCAACTTGGTGTCATCTACAAACTTACTGAGGGTGCACTCGATGACCTCATCCAGATCGTTGATAAAGATGTTGAAGAGAACTGGCCCCAGCACTGAGCCCTGGAGGACACCACCAGTGACCAGCCTCCAACCGGATTTAACTCCGTTCACCACGACTCTTTGGCCCGGCCACCCAGCCAGTTTTTAATCCAGTGAAGTGTACGCCTGTCCAAGCCATGAGCAGCCAGCTTCTGCAGGAGAATGCTGTGGGAAACAGTGTCAAAAGCCTTACTGAAGTCTAGGTAGACAACTTCATTGCTGTTGAAGGACACATTCTCTTTAATTTTAGTTGTCTAATGTGGGAACATTGTTTGTCTGACAGTCTTACAGCTAGTGTAGAGTATAGCCATATTGCCTGTAAAATTAAGGGAATTCATAATGCTTCTGTAACATTAAGAATACATAACCTGATGTAATGTTTTGTGATCATGACTCCCTTTCTTTAAGATGAAGAGAGAATTGCATTAAACAAAGGTAGCGACCTTCCTTTCCTAGTCATCTTAGTGAGCTGTTTCGGAGTACTGCTTTCCTTTGTTGGCCACGAGCAAAGGAAAGCATAATGCATGGAAAAGCAAATGGTTTTAATGTTTCTGGTTATAGATGATTGATATGTGATAACTGTGGGCACAGTCATGGGTGATGCTGCTGTTAAACAGTAGTAACCAACAGTAGAGGTCTTTAGCTTCATTCTGCATGCTCTTCCTATTTGAACTATGCAACCAACTTCCTTGCTTTAAGTTGAGATGGATAAAGAGGAAGAGGCAGCAGTGTAGGCTTGGGCAAGAAAGGCTGGAAAGCTGACCAGCAGAAAGGGACCTGGGGGTGTGGGTTGACAGCTGGCTGAATATGAGCCAGCAGTGTGCCTAGGTGGCCAAGAAGACCAATGGCATCCTGGTCTGCATCAGAACTAGTGTGGCCAGCAGGACTAGGGAAGTGATTGTCCCCTTCTATGCAGCCCTGGTAAGACTGCATCTGGAATACAGTTTAGTTTTGGGCCCCTCAATAAAAGAAAGGTGTTTAGTTGCTAGAACACATTCAGAGAAGGACAATGAAGCTGGTGAAGTGACTAGAAAACAAGACATGAGGAGCAGCTGGAGGAACTGGGGTTGTTTAGTCCAGAGAAGAGGAGATTGAAGGGATACCTTATTGCTCTCTACAACTACCTGAAAGGAGGTTGCAGCAAGGAGGGTGTTGATCTCTTTTCTCAGGTGACAAGTGATAGAACATGAGGAAACAGGCTCAGGTTGTGCCGGGGATGTTTAGATTGGATATTAGGAAGAATTTATTTATAGAGAGGGTAATCGGGCATTGGAATGGGTTGCCCAGGGAAGTGGTGGAGTCCCCATCATTGGAGGTATTTAAGTGACGATGTGTGGACATGGCACTAAGGGATGTATGTGGTTCAGTGATGGGAATTGGTAGGTCAGGTTGATGGTTGGACTTGATCTTGAAGGTCTTTTCCAACCTAGATGATTCTATGATGTTCTCTGTGGTTAGATGAGAACTCTTTCTGTGAATTGGGGAAACAGTTGCTGTGAGTGGAATTGCTAACAGTGAAATATTTTAAATTATCTTCTCACTCCAATGAAAGTGTTTGGCAATAATTTCCTTTTTAGCTCATGTCTAAGTCCTTTCTGTAAGAATTATTAGCCTGAGAAGTTCTTCAGTTCCCCTCGTCCTGAATGAGGAATTCAGGTTGTCGCTCGATTATGCGTAGAGGGATGAGGGGACAGCATGTGAAAGGTGGCCCACATGTTAAGGCAGGAATATCCCATCACTTACAAACATGTTTGAACTTAGGTATACTTTTGTGTTTTATTCTCTTTTTAATTACTTAATTGTATAGCAGGAGTTATGTAAAGATGTATATAAAAAAAAGAGTTTCCCAGATATGTATTCTGCCTTCTGTTTGGTGGGGGCCATTTGGTTTGTAATGATGATATGGGTAAACTTAAATATCAGCGCACCACCCCTTTAATTCTGCCAGGTGCCCCATCTTCCTGAATATATAGGCATCATTTCCATAGGAAAACTTGGACAGGCATTTGCTAGTCCTTCTGTTAGATAATCTATCCTATTTTGTAGAAGCAGGTGTGGAGCTGAATGGCAGAATGGTCAGTGAGGTATTAACAAATATTTTTAGTGTCATCCATTTCTCTCTGCTGAGTCCTGCCTGGATGGCAGGTAAGGGAATAGCTGAAGCACTAGCTTAAATATTAAGGTCAAAAGAATAGTTTCTTAGAACTAGATCTGGGATTTTGTTGTTGGATTACCTTGCCTGGGGCGAAAGGGAAATCTGAAATCTTTGAAGCTCCAAGTTGAGTGACTTTCTATTTTCTCAAGGGAAGATTATATTTCAGTGAGGAAAATACATATAATGGATTTGTAGTGGCTGAGAGTCGTATATTGGTCATATACTCTCACCTCTTAGCTCTGGAGATGCATTAATGTGCAGCATGTTACAGTAACAAAGTTTCAGCTAGGTGTTTAAATTGATCTGATTTTTTTGCCTTTGTTTGCCTGTGTATCCTAATCAGTTAAGCACTGTTTTAAGAAATCTGTTGTTGTGCCGGTCTTAAGCCAAACCAGCCTAAAGCCAAAGTCTGAAGGTGCTGAAAAAGCCTTGCAAATGCATTCCTTCTGTTGTCGCAAACACAGATAGTTTTTGAAATTTGGCTTTCCCTTTGTTCGCTAAGAAAACTTACCTGCCTTCCTTGGGAGATTGCCAGAATATCCCTGACAGGCGAGGTGAATTATAGATTTAAAGACATGGGAATTCCCCCAAATCATTCTACTTATATTTCGGCAAGGAAATAAAGCTATGGAAAGAATGAAGTCTGTATTTTGATTAATGGTGACATGAGTGAAGAGGTAGTTTATTGTGCCGTTTCCTATTTTCCTTAATTATAGTGAGCTAAGATACCTTAATGTAAAGAAATGTGTTAGAATAAGCTGTCAAAACAAAAGAATAAAACCTACTTGCTTCAAAATATCGCCAGTAAAACAGAAATTGCTTTTAAAAATGCTTAATTAAACCATGGTTCAGAAAGTAGCTATTGTAGTTTTTTTCAAAATGAAGCAGTAGTATTTTTTAAATGTATGCATCTTAATCCTCAGAGTATTTAACCATTAGTAGGACCATGTTCTGTTAATATTTCTGTAGCTGTACTTCTGCAAAGACTTGAGCAAGACCTTAATTTTAAGCACAAGTAGCTTTAGGGATCTGATGAATTACTTCCAGTGCCTATGGCTAAGACCATTTTTAACAAGATCAGTGGAGCACGATTTATTTACTTTAAGAACATACTAATTTGTTTAAAGAGGACATGTCAATTTAATGGGTTTCTTCTGTTGTGTTTCCTATGTGGTCAGCTGTGCCTCTTCAACTCAGATATATCTAAGGACAGTATAGAGCTATGCTAAGCCTGGGGAGAGTAAGTGGCTGTTTTCATGTGTTCCATTACACGTGGCAGAAGCATATTATTTGGCCTCTCTCCTAGGTTGGGGTAACCAAAAATACAGAAGAGCAACAGACAATTCAGTGGTGTAGGTTTTTTTCCTCCAGTAAAACAGGTAGTCATCTGCAGAGCTCGAGAGATGAAAATCTTTGCTCCTGCCCTAGAGAGCTTGAATCAATGTATTCTGACCTGAAATCAAAGCAGTCTGACTTATGACCAATTATCCAGCTACTACATACATCTCAGTATGGATTAAAAAACTCTTCTGGATCTCTTAAATGAAGTTTTAATTGCTTTATTTTGTTCCTTTCTATTTATGAAAATCTACTTAAATTAACCCCTCAACTTACACCTGAGTCACAGCTGAGGTAATTGTTGGAGGTTCTCTGGACCTACAAAGGAAGATTCCCTTCTTTGGGGGAAACACCTAGTCCCTTCTGATTTGGGGTCCTACCCAGTTAGAAAGCCTTACCCTCATGCTTTTCTCCTTTTTCCAGCATACAGCAACTTCTAGTATTGTTTTAATATCCTTGACTGGCCCCATGTGTTCTGTGACAATTAACTTAGAATCACAGACCTCTGGAGATCATCTGGCCCAACTCCCTGCTCGGAGCAGGGTCAGCGAGGTCAGTTTGCTCAGGGCTGTGTCCAGTCAGGTTTTGAATCTATTCAAATGCAGAGACTTCACAACTTTGCTGGGCAGCCTGCTCCAGTGTTTGATCACATTCACCATTTAAAAAAAAAAAAATCTTCTAAAGAAAATTCTTCTGAAGTTTATGTGGAACTTTCTATATTTCAGTTTATACCTCTTACCTTTTACCTCATTACTGGGCACAACCAAGAAGAGTCTGGCATTGTCATTTGTGCACATACACACACGTGCTCCAAAGTGTTAGTTCAACTCAGAACAGTTACCCATATAGTCAAGTAGGTATTTGTTAGTGATAACTAGTAAGAGAGCTCCAAGAGGAACATAACGATTATTTTGCTTAATGAGGATGGAATAAGTTGCTCTTACTTGAAACTTTTTTTTCTTAGACCTCCTTATAGCTCCCATCAATTAGTGATCAGTTCACTTTATCATCCTCTTAAATGCAAATAGATGTTTCCATTATCCATATTTTTTGTAAGCTGTTAGGCTTTCTAGTTTGTGGAAGTGATTTTCACAGATTAATTATAGCTTGTATAAAAAGATTTCCTTCATCAATTTAAAATGTCTTCTCAGTTTCATTGATTGGCCTTTGCTCTTGCATTAGGAGGCACAGCAATTAGAAGTGCCTAATTTGCCTTCTCTCTACCATATGTTATTTTGTGCACCTCTATTCTGTCTCTTATTAATCATCTCTTCTCTAAGCTGAACCATCCCAGTCTTTTCAGTCTCACATTGTTGTTGTAGGCAGTAAAAATCAATGCAAGTACAAAGTGTTTTCAGATGGTCACATTGAAAGTTTGTTGTGTAAGGGCCTACCTTGTATCAAGAATAACATCTTATGAAGCGTGTTGTTGAGTGTTTACTTCAGAGTGACTGGAGAGATACTTTACAGGAGTAGTTCATGCAATTATTGTGATAGAGAACAACAGTGTTTCCAATTTATCTGTAATGAACAAATCTTAGAATGTGTACTAATGCTCATTTAATTAAGTTATTTGCCATCTCATAATACCCAGCAAGTTTTAAATGTCTATTTTGTAACTAATCTAAAAATTATCCCTATTGCCTGTTTCAATAATAGGATGCAATTGTGTATGTTATTGATAATTTGATTTATTCACTTACCTTGATTACTCTGTATCTAAGCAACTGTGCTTACAACAAGGTATCTGATTTACAGAGGAGTGATAAAGTGGATTGTCATGCATTCAGTTTATTAAACCATGAACAGCTACTTCTTAAAAAGTATTTGTGGATTTTAGAATCTTCTTGATAATGATATAAAAATTGTATTCTCACTGTAACACCACCACTGGAAGGTGGATTAGCACTCTTTAAATGTTAAAGTTACATCTTTTATAAGCACCTCAAAGCTGGACTTCAGCAAGTGGGGGGAGGGTAACATCTTTCAGTCTAGTTCTAAACTTACCAAGGTGTATTACTTTTTTTTGTACTGAAACAAAGCTAGCTGAAATGTAAATACTTCTCCTTACAGAAAGAAGCGAACAAATAAAATCTTGTATGTATGCCAGAGCACTACTGTTTCCATCTCTAAAAGTCTTACATATTTTAAATGTGATATAACTCATGGAAAATAGGCTTGTTTGAATAAGTTTGTGTTAGAGAAATGAACAAGAACTAAGTAACGACTCTTTCAAAACTACTGAAGTCAAACTCAATTATCCATGTTTAAGGTAAACAATTTGCCTTTTCCTGTTTCAATTGAAAAGGAGCACTAAAATGTTAGAGAACTTAGATTATGGCCTTATTGGTATTCTCAGTTTATATTGATGTTTAAAGAGGAAAAAGGCATCTTCAGTCATCACTTCAAACATGTTTGGATGTTGTGAGCCATCTGGGATAGCTTCTACCACCAGGAAAGTAAGGACAGACAATGTTAGTAGTATACCACGACTATGCTTTTTGTCAGAAGATTATTTTGGGGAGCAGGGAGAACTGTCCCTCTCGATTTCCAACTAGGAGAAATCTGTGTGAAAGTGAATGCTGCTCCTTCTTGAACCATTTTTAATTATGTATGAAACACTTCATTAAGTCTCAATTATGGAAATGGTGTTCCATTTTTAGAATAGCATATATTTGGTTATATTATCAGAACTTGAAAAAGTATAATAGGAAGTAGTACTAAAAAAAAGCTTATTTCAAAGCAATCTGTAGTCATGGAGGCCATGCTTTTCCCAAAACGCCAAAAGGTGTTTTCAGGAGCGCTTTTCTTGAAGATCCGGTCATGAAGTTTCCCCATATCACCTTTACCCAGTTCCCAGGGTAGAGGCCACACAGGGGAGGGTGTCATAATAAAACCATAGATACGCAGTAGCTACATTCTCCCGGAGAAGGATTTGGGGAATAAAGATGCCTATGACGTTTAACTATCTTGAAAAATGGTGCTGAAGGAATGGGAAGAACAGATCTGTGAATGGAAGACATGGACTTCCCCTCAGAACATGCTCCTCTTTGACAGGTACCTGGGCAGTGGCACTCTGCTCATATCCTTGTGTGAAACCCCAGAACTGTAACTGCTCTGGTACAGTACCAACCAGCCAGACTAGTTGCCTAAATGTCGAATTTTAAAATGCTGAAGAAATAAAATATCTCAATAGTACTGAAATCAAACTGTAGCTTAATATTCATTTCACAGCTTAATTGAATACTAAGGTATATAAACCATTACGAATACTTTCCGTCTGAAATAAAAGGAGAAAAGGAGTACTACAGTCATGAGTCTGAATTATTTCTTCTGTATTTTCCTATGTCAACCATATACTGGCAATGAAGGCTTAATATGTAATTTCAGTGATATAATTGCCTCCCCCTAGATTTGTCAGTTTTCTGATATTAGAGAGCATGAGGGCAGGGAAAAGAAATGCACTTAACCATCCTATTTTCTGTACTGGAACCAGGTAGAAATGGTAGAAAATAATGAAATAGATTAACTAGCAGTATTGGTTTCCATCCATAAAATTAACAGAAACTATGAACAGAAAACATTGACACACACAATCAAGGCACTCATCCAGTAATAACTTTGCATGTAAAGCTCTTTGGGGAGCTCCCAAGTGATAGAGAATCAGGGAAAAAAACAGCATTTCTAGGTAATTTGTCATGTTAGTAATATAACAACTTATACTTCCTTTTCCCCGCTGTCACCAATTCAAATCAAAATGAGCTAGGCAGTGACTGCAGTTTCTTTTTGAAGGCTAATTAGCAGCTTATGCTACTGAATTTGGGGAGTTTAATGGGAGATGGGTGCATCTCAGGTATAGTTCAAGAAATCGGAATTTTTTTGTGGAAAAACCTGGTACTTAGAAGTGCTCTCAGTAAAACTCAAGGCAAAATGAGTGTCAGGACTGGTCTAGCCTCTTCAGCAATCACTGCACTGAGACAGTTTCTGGCACACTGTGAGCACTCATGTTTCTCAATGCAGGCTTCTTTATATTCATCTTTCATCTGTCTTGTCTGTAAATTCTGCAATCCAGAACCATCTTTATCTGTGCTTTGTGAAAGCCTAGTACAGGGAATCCTGAGCCAGAACTTCCATATGAATAATAGATGTAGTTCTGATAAAGCATGCTTCTTAAAAAAAAAAAAAAAAAAAAAAAAGTTGATTCAATGGAGCATACCAATGATGTAATATCTATCCTGTTATGCAGGCAAGTTGAAAAGTTTGGAGTTGTTGTGTCAGCTCTGCTTGGAAACACAAGCAAGCACTAATTTTTCAGTTTCTCATGTGCTGTTGACTGGATATCCATGGGACCATTTTAGCAATGAAACCCACATTGTCCATGCAGATCACTGCCACCTGTTGCAAGTAAACAAAAGGAAGATATAATTAGATATAATTAGCAACTAGTTCTAATGGAATTGTGCTTGTGACCTATGAATGGAAATCCAGTCTAGTGGTGAAATGTTGCTGTGCTTGATGTCATCTGTGGGAAACACTGGCATCTATGGTGCAATCATGTCACTATTTGGGTCTGTGGCTTCAGTAAGCAAAATTATTCAGTAATAACAAAATTCAAAATTTCTGGAATCAAATTGTGAAAACCTTTTAAAAACACAACAGCAACAAAGGCTGTTAAGCTTTTCTTTCAAGAGATTCAGTTCTTGTGGAAGCTCTTTTGTGTTTTTAAATAAAATGCCTTCCTTACCTAAAGACAGGCTGTAGGATTCAGATTGGTCCTGCTCTTCAGATTCAGTTTCTCTGCTGGTTTTTAAGGGCCCTGCAGTGAGGTCACAGTCTGCTGTACCCTATCTTCTGAATTACAAAATTAATAAAAATCATTTCAAGTGAATGTTCCTGTAAGAAAGAACTTCCAGGAAGAGAATGGGTGGCAATGTTAGTACTCTAAATGTGGGCCAGAAGCATGCTCTCAGTTTGCCTGTACAAACAACTAAATGATGAAGGAATTAATCTAGTTACGGGCCAAGAAGTTAATATGGAACTTTTGTGTTCACTGTAAAGCCCGTTGTTGCTCTGAGAAATGAAGTGTGTGTGGGGGGGTGACTGCACCCCATTAATTACTATTGAGCTATCACTGTGATTTCAAGGAAACTGGATTTGAGCCTGTCAGTTCAAATTTCTATATGCTTACAGCAACAACAAACATCTCCATTCTATTTTAAGACACTGGATGAAGACTGGGTTAGTATTGTATGTGGTGTTTGTTTCAAGTTCATAATCTGGTAGATAAAGAAGAGAAGGGTAATGTGATGTGCACATGTTGCTCCCTATTCTCTAGGGACAGAGTTGCTGCAAGATTTTTTTTACTTTTGTGTGTGTTGCTCTTCTTTTTTTTTTTTAACAATGACAAGCAGAACAGTTAAGAAAGTATACTGAGAATTTTCTTGATCTCCTAGGAGAACTCTTGTACTCTTGTTTGGAAATGAAGCGAGATTGTGGAACGCTGGCATGGGCTTCTTAGTTTTTATTCTGCATTGTAAGGTTAGCACTGTACTTTATCGTGTATGTCTGTGACCTGCATAATGCTTAAACTCCTTCTTAGTCATTCAAGTTCCCTCTTTGTAGCCAATATACCATCTGCAATACGACAGACGCATAATGTTGCAGATTTTGTCTGCAGTATTAATGAAAAAGTTGCAAGGTGTTAGGTGTTAAAGGTGATAAAATGACAAAAAAGGGTTTTCCATATTTTTGTCCACATTTAGTGCATGTTGCTGTATGTTAGTAGCTTAAACAAATACCCCGATTGTCTGCAACAACTTAGATCTAAACTGCTGCTCTGTCTTAAACTAAACCAAATTGATGTTGGTATATAGCAACACAAGGCTTTGCTCAGTTTCAGTCTGAAGTCACTTTTCTTGATATGCTAAACTTCTGTAAGTATTAGGTAATTTGGATGGCCTTTGAGAAGAATGTTGACCTAAGGTTTGAAATAGCTCGAATCATAACAGCCCATTTTCACATCTCTTAGGGTCTGGAGAAGGTGCAACTCCAAATATGAATTTATGCCTGGTGGTTCAACCGATCATATATGAACCTGCAAGCTTCACCCAGGGTGAAATACAGAACATTTTCAAATAACTGGAACCAAGTTCCAAATGTTTTGAGGTGCCCAAGTCAAGTTGATGCAGTGTTGTGAGCAGCATGCCTAGCCAAGCTGCATTACAACAAAGGCTCTTCTGGTTGGAAAAATTTTCTGGCTGCCTATGCTAGCAAAGAGTTTTAGGTTTTGCACATACATTCTTTGAGGCAGTAATCAGAATTTAGCAAAGGCTAGATAGAATTAGACCCAGGAAATAAACAGCAAGAGGGGATGCATGGGGGTTTGAGCCACTGCAGTAACAAGAAGGGAAGCTCTGGAGCGATAGGCTGGGAGAAGGTGTGGAGGGTGGCCTGTGTGAGACCTCGCGGGAGGTGTGGGGTGGGAGACAGAGCAAGGGGATGGTGCAGGAGGCTGGCTGGCAGCTCTGGCTGTGTGTAGGAGGGACTGGGGTCGGCTGGCTGGCGGCTGCTTTGGGAGAAGGATGGGAGGCGGTGGGCTCATGGGGCAAGAGGCTGATGGGGGATTGCCTGGGGCTTACTGTGAATTGAGTGAGCACCTAAATACAGGAGCCCACTCATCACGACCATGGCTTTCAGAGCAGCCTTGCTTCTGCATATCTCAACTTGTGAGCGAAAGGGATGGGTCTGTGAAACAAATTTTCAGTAGGCTCTCAAATGCAACTGATTCATCTTGGTGAGAAAGGAGATAGCGAGGGATCTGCAGATTAGTGCCCACCTTCTGTTCTCATGTTTTGAGGGCTGTGTGCGTTTGCCAAAACGTAGGGAAATGTTGAAAAGGGTAATTAACCAAACAAACAAGATCTTTAATTGCTGGAGGACTTCTGGACTTTTGTTTGCATGCTTTTAAAAATGACTTGTGATGTCATGCTTCTCTTCTGTGTTCAGGGGAAATGTTGCTCCCTACTGCTCAGGTGAAACAAGGGCGGATGGCTGGTAGATTAGAGCGGGGTTGATGCCCCCGTGAGACTGAGGCTGGCTACTGGTGAGGGGACCCTGGCCACTGCCACAGGGCTCTGCTCTAGAGTCCCCTGTCGCTGCGGGCACACGTCATGCTAATTTGTGTTTGGCACTGGCTTGCAGTGAACTGTTCATCAGCTTACCATTCTATTGGCGACCTGAGAGCCAGAGGCTGGTTTGGCTTACATGTGCCTCTGCTATCCTGTACTCGCACGTTTATGAAACCTTGCTTATAGATTCCTCCAGCAGCTCCTTCACAAGCTTCATCTCTTAGAAAACTAATTCATTGATGTAATGCACATAACAATAACAAGATATGGATCAGTGACAGATGGATACTTTCATGCTTGGCATATGGTGTGTTGTGAGTCTGCTCCCATGCTATTGAAGCCGATGAGTTTTTCCATTGAATTCGGTGAGCTTTGGATCAGGCCCTGGAAGAGAATGAGTATAATGCTAAAGACAGCTTGATAGGGGGAACAGTTTTTGATCACTTTAAACCTGTTTTTTTGGCTCTGTAGAAGCCTGTGATTGTTGGCTATGTATTTTAACTGACTTGGAAAGATATGTGCACTTGATCATACCAATTAGGAGAGTTCAGAACGAGGAGGGGGGAGAATGTCTGCTTTGAGGAAATCTTTAGCTTTAATAAGTAAGCGATGTTTGAGTGCTGGAAGCTGACTGGCTTGGGAGGCAGTGAGGCATAACAAAGCTGAGAATGTAGGAGTGACTGGAAAATACATGAATAATGGCAAACACCTCTTTGCCTCTAAAAATTTGAAAATATCAGTTTGGCTTCATTTTAAATTTCCTCAGAGAATACAACTTAGCAGAATTGTCTTTGAGGAATTTGGAAATGCTCTTATCCAATTAATGCCTTATTTTATTCTTGTATTAAGAAGTATTGTTATGATTTACAGCACACTTCATTTCCATAAATAAAAATGTTTAAAATGTGTCACAAGTCTGTCAAAAATAACTTTAGGGGCTTTATTATATAAAACTTTCTGTGAATTCCAGCCTGACTCTTACTGCAGGCTGTGTCAAATATGTTAGATTCAGCATAAGCAGCTGACAACAAGTCTTTGACAAAAATGACTGTGTGGGATTTAATGGATTATCTAATTCATAATCTTTGTAAGTGGAAGATAGCTTTCTAATAAAAGCAAAAAAAAAAAAAGATTCACAAGGAATGTAGATTTGATATTGAGCAACCCCCAATCTCTTTTTAATTATATTGCTGCTGAAAGTTGGTGCCAAAGCTACTGAATCATCTCTTTAGTGCTAGCATTTTGTCAGGTACCTGTTCAGAAATTGCCATAGTCTGTGGATGTGACCTTTGATACCACTGAAACAATTACGGATGTTAAAACTCACAGTAAATAGAACTGGAAGCTTATCTTTTGAAATTAGACATCAATTTGGAATGCCCCGAATTTGGGAAATCTGGAAGCAGCCTGAGGTTCTTCTCAGTATCTCACCACACAGCTCACTGCAGTGGGGTTGTTTAGATTGAACATCCACTCTGTCCTATTAAGTCTCCACCTTTTGGATTAGCTTACAGCTTCACTTTCTAGTGTTTTAGAAATTATTTGTGGAATTTCTTGAAGTGGCAGAAAGTATTCTCTCACTTCACCTAGGTTAGAGCCATGTCTCTCTGGCTAAATAAATTTCAAATTTTCCATTAAGAGCATCTGATTCAGAAGGTTTTATTTCTTTCCATGTGCAGTTTTTCATCCCATCTTCTATCATCTGCTTCACAGTCACCTCATGTCTTTCCTTGTCCCAGCAAAACCACGGTGTCTTTCCTGACAGGCACCTTCTCTGGCGGTGTTCCCCTGCCAGCCCCGTATCCCTGGGCAGGAGGCAGCAGCACAGTGAGGCAGGCGTGGGTGGCAGCAGGAGCGCCAGCACCCATGCTTGCTGTGGCAGCTTGTGAGACCACATCCTCTTTGAACGCCAAAAGTGGGTCCAAAATGCTTGTGTGTTACCCTGAGCATGTGTCGCTGCTGTTCAGTAAGGAGGTCAGTCACCAGCACTGGTCTTGTGTTACGTTTGGAGAGTGCGGTGGAAATGGTGGGCCCAGATTCGAGCTGAAATTGGGCAAGACAAATGGACAGCTTGACTGAGATCTCTACAAATGTACTGTGACTTTTAGCTCCCTTTATAATGGTTGGCTTTCTTGAACTGGCCCTGCTCTGTCGCACTGCAGAGGGTGACAGCGCGTGGGTATGCTCCATGTTATGGGACTTCTGAGGTCTGGTCTGCTAAAAACCTCAGTACTGTAAACCCTGTTGCTAAACTCGTAACCCTGCTGGCTGGCTGGCAAGGGCAGTGTGCTCAAGCTCAGGGTGAGCCCAGAGCAGATGGAGCAAATCCCTTTGGGGTGCCACACACTGCACGCCCGCCTGCTCCTTGCTGCTCATTTTCGGCTAAAGCTGCGCGTACAAGAGTTTTTCACCTAGGCTTAACACTCCAGATGTGACATTTTTATGGCATGATTGTAATTACTGTTCAGTGCTACTCCCTCTTTTATTTACATGTGATGACGTTCGGAGTGTAGTGCAGTGCACTGTACTCCCAGCTCCCAGGAAGGAAGAATAACTTGGTGATGAAGAAACTAATGAAGGAAAACATGGATTTTGCTTACCCTTTGTGAACGGATTTATAAAGTTTTCCTCCTGTACTGTACTCCTAGAGTTCTAGGTTTAGCATTTTTGGAAAACTAGTTTTTTCTCCTAGCATGCACCGTTTTTCATTTAATGTGATATATTCTAGACCTATTTTTTATACAAGTAAAAAAGTCCAGCTTGTAACTACCTTAACTCCTTGGTAGAAAACTCTGCGTTGAGTCCTATTTGGCATGTCCTGTGTTGATTGAGAATTACATCTTCTATCAAAATGTGTGCTGATTTGGTGAATTTAAATGGTGCCTGTAAATTCTGATTCATGACTTAGAGTGCACCTAGCAAGCCACTAGCTGAACAGTTAGAAATAACTTCAGTTTCAGTGGAATATATAAAAATCAAACCTTATAAAATCTGTCATATACTGTACTATAGTAGAGATTTCTTGAAAATAGTTCTCTCTAAGTTAATGACTGCTTTGATTCTTTCTTTGAGTAGAACGTGCATGAAAGTGTATCACAAATACTGTGAGCATGGTTTGTTTGTCTCTGCAGCTGTTGCTCAAAACACATAGAGTCTGTGGAGGCAGTGTAAGGAAAGATGTCATGCATGTTTCTAGAAGCTCCTTTGGAAAGAAGTGCTGTGTTCTGCTGCTTGGCTGGGGTGCTCTGGAGTGCCTCCCAGCTCTAATCTGGGGATCAGTATGAGCGATCGTCATTTAGGCTTGTTTCTCATTCTAGTTGTATGCTGTGCCATCCCCACAGTGCGTTTTAATAGTATAGATTCCATAATAATCTCAGAAGTCTGTTATTTGAATAGCAACAACAGATGATTAGAAATGCACTGCCTGTGAAACAAGCTGGCCAGAGGGATCACTCCTCTGCTGTTTCTCACCTCTCTTGGCATAGGGAAGAATATAACATCTGTATTGATCTCACCTAAGCTGAAATAAAATTGCTTCTCTGACAAGCTTGGTCTATGGAACAACTGTAACCAGCTTTTCTTCCCTACTTCTTTAAAATCTAGCCATAGATGAACAAATGGGAAGCTTTTGGATACCCACAGCTACTGAAATCAATTAGGTTCTGTAATTATGAAGGACAGTAATTGGCTTGAATATCTGCAATTTTCAAAAACTATATGCAGATGGAGTAAGGGAAATTATATACAGAATTTCTAATGGGATTGTTCGGAAAATACGGTGAAGAGAGATGGTAATCTTGAGGCCTGTATGTAATACTGGGAAACAAATTGCTGTTGCTTCTAGTTTGGTCTTTACCTGCTTATTGTGTGCCTTTGGGGAAGTCACTGAGCATGGGTGCTTGCTTCCTGCCTAGCAGAGATGATAGAGTTACCTGTCCCTGGAGCATGCTGCCGTAATAGGTGAGCGGGTTCTCAGAACTGTGCATGTATTAGGTTCTGGAACTGTTCTTTTCTTCTCCACTCATTCACACCAGGTATTACTTGCAATGACATAAAATTGTGCAATAAACCAAACTACAATAAAAATTTAGTGTGGGGTTTAAATTAGGCATACAGATATTGTTAACCTTGTTTACTATACTCTATTAGCTCAAACAATAAAAAATAAAAATAAAAAATGTATTTCTTCACCAGAGAAAAAATGACTGTTTTAAACTCATATTCTGTACCTTTCAGTTATGCTTTTTTTATTTAATTAGCCTTTAAGAAAAATATGTATTTGAATGTAGTGCAGGAATAAAACAGACCTTTTCTGAAATTGCAAAGTAAAATTACTACATGACTTATTTTTCTGTCTTAAACTGTTTTGTGATATATTGAACGGGTTATCGGTTACTATGCCTAGCCATTGATTGCCTGCCTGCCTGGTAGCTTTATGACCTCTTCCTTAAACCATTATCATTTTATTTGCTTTTATATAATTGATTCATATACTGTTATGTCTGAGGCTCTCTAATGACGTACAGTTGCACTGTGTCTGTTGATCTGTCATCTCCTGTATGTTGTTAGACAATTTGACCAGGTCAGTTTCAGTTTGTAAGCAGTAAAATATAATTAAAATAAATCTACTTATGTAAGAAGCTTTTGATTACTTGGTTTATGAAGTTGTGCTTTTCTGTGATATTGTAAATGCCACCTTTTGGTGGTATTGAAGATTGCAAGTAATTTCTGGTGAAAAAGAGTGCAGGTATTATAATAATACAAAAGATTTTAATACTGCATAGCATATAATACAGCATAAATAATTTGTTTTTTTCTCCTGGTCAGTGGCTGCAGCTGACTAAGTGGATTTGTTTCAGTCTTTGACACGACATTGTGTTCTGGTCTTCTCCAAAGATGTGGTATTATTTTAAAAGTAATTGATTTAGTTCTGCAATTTTTATTTAGACTCAATTTCCCATGGCTTTTAGAAATCTGACTGCAAGATTTGCTTGCATAGGTGCTGAGCACTGTCTTGGTTTTATTAGGCTTCAGTCTTCCATCAGCTTCATAAAATAATGCTTAAGGAGGAGCTGTGTTACTGGAGGTGAGCTCTGATCAAATACCTGTGCAAAGTCAGGTGCTTCTACACAGTCCCCTGTAGAAGCAGACCAAAAAATCTCCTGTATATTTCTAGTATTTCCTTTATTTCCTTTCTTTTGATAAGACCCTCATTGTATTACTTTCCTTTTTTTTTTCTTTAAGTTGAGACACATAAAAGCATGATTTTTAAAGAGCAAACATTCACCAGCTTTTGCAAGCTTGACAAATAATGTCTTTCTGGAGAAGGACCAAACCAGCTTCTGATTTCTCACTTTTGTGCCAGTGGCAAGGATGGGCAATTTTTTTTTTCTTTTTAGCCTGGTTATTTATATTCTTTTTTTCTTTTTTTATTTAAATTTAATTTATTGCTTTATACCATCCTCAGGATGATTTTACAGCTCCTTTGTAAATAGCCAGGAAGAATCATAGAATGGCTTAAGTTGGAAGGGACCTTAAAGATCATCTGGTTCCAAATCCCCTGCCACGGCCAAGGATGTAACCCACTAGATGAGGTTGCTCAGGGCCCCATCCAACCTGGCCTTGAACACCTCCAGGGATGGGACATCCACAACTTCCCTGGGCAACCTGTTCCAGAGCCTCACCACCCTCTGAGTAAAGAACTTCCTCCTAACATCCAATCTAAACCGACCCTCTTTTAGTTTAAAACCATTCCCTCTTGTCCTATCACTGTCTGCCCATGTAAAGAGTCCCTCTCCATCTTTTTAAAGTCCATTTCAAGTACTGAAAGACTGCAGTGAGGTCTCCCCAGAGCCTTCTCTTCTCCAGGCTGAACATCCCCAGCTCTCTCAGCCTTTCTTCACAGGAGAGGTGCTCCAGCCCCTCTGGTCATCTTTGTGGTTGTCCTCTGGACCTGCTCTAACAGGTCCACATCCTTCTTGTGCTGGGGGCCCCAGACCTGGATGCAGCACTCCAAGTGGGGC
>VXAL01008365.1:220415-249528 GCA_013399475.1 Chauna torquata | reverse complement strand
ATCCCTCCACATCCAGACAGCATCCCTGTACTCTTCCCAGGCCACGTGTCCCTGCTTCCACCGCCTGTGCAGTTCCCTCTTACACCTCACTTTGACCAGCAGGTCCTTGCTCAGCCATACTGGTCTCCTGCCTTCCCTGCTGATTTCTTACACATGGGGACAGAGAGCTCTTGCACTCTAGGAAAAGTGTCCTTAAAGAGCTGCCAGCTCTGGTCCATTCCTCTGTCCCTAAAGACAGTGTCCCAGGGGATCTCGTCCACTAATTCTTTAAACAGCTGGAAGTTTGCTCTTCTAAAGTTCAGGGTCCTGCTTTGCTCTTTGCCAGGCCCATGCTCCTCAAGATCACAAACTCAACCAGGGCATGGTTGCTGCAGCCCAGGCTGCCTCCAGTCTTAACCTCTTTAACGAGGTCATCTGCATTGGTGAGCAGCATCTCCAGTAATGCTTCTCCTCTGGTTGGTTTGTCTAGGACCTGGACCAGGAAGTTATCCTCAATGCACTCCAGGAGTCTCCTTGGTTGCTTACAGCCTGCAGTGTAGCTTTCCCAGCAGACACCTGGGTGGCTGAAATCTGCCATCAGGATGAGAGCCTGTGAGCGCAATGCTTCTTGCAGCTGAAGCAAGAAGGCCTCCTCAACAGGCTCCCCTTGATCAGGCGGCCTGTAGTAGACCCCAAAGAATCAAGAATATTAGAAGAATATTAGAATAAATTTCATTAGAAAAAACTATGGTGCAAACACTACTGTTACTAGACAGCACCATTTGCTTTTCTTGGTGTCACATGAGCTCATTTGGGGACAATAATCCACTCATAGTATTTGGTGTATCATGGCTAAAGGAGGAGAAAGCTACAAGTTGCTCCTTCAGTTGTATATGGCAGTGTATTAAAACATCTGGGCCTTTTACTTTTTCATGAATAAGAATAGAGTTGCACTTCGTTATTAGAAAATAACATTGGATAATATTATTGAGCTTTCAGTCCATTGCGATGTAATATGAAAAACTTTTGTGAAAATATTTTAAACCATTAAGCTCTGGGCAGACTTGCTGCTAATTTTAGTAGTCCAAACTTATTTTCTACATGACTGAATCCAGAGATTAAGTTTCAGTCTATTACTTTAAAATAAGATTGGGTCTGAAGAACATACAGAGTTTTAGAGACAAGATTTCACCTTTATCAAGCTAAGCACCTCTGTAGTACACATTGTGACTTGAAGCAGAATAATTTTGAATGTGCGGAGTTTCCCAATGGTTTTTTTGTACTTCTCTTTTTTATTACATCCTCAAAGAGAGCATAACACATCCTCTCCTGTATCCACTTTGATTCTCCATTAAAAGGCGTTCTTGAACTGCAGGACATATTTGTACTTTCTGCAGCTTCCTTTGTAATTTTGATTGTACTTTGAGTTATTTTGCTTCTGTTGCAAACATTGCTTGACCTGAGAGTTGTCCTGGATTGTCTTGATTTGTGCAGGCATATCTTCTGCAGAAAGTTAACTAGGCTAGTTATAGTAAACTGGGATTAATATAGTTAACTATAATCTACGTAAGTTACTAGTTAACTGGTCAAGTTTCATGTGAACAAAAGAATAAAAATCCATCTGCCGTTGTTAGGCATCCATGTGTATTGCTGATTACTCACTGTATGTGTAGAGATGTTAGTTTGCATAGAAACAAAAGGAGTGTGTGTGGTGTGTGTTTTTTGTTTTTTGTTTGTTTGTTTGTTTTAAGCATTTTCTGTTGATTGTGTTCCAGGTCAGAAATGTGATTGTCAACTGATTCGCTGGGTGTGTGTGATTAGATTGATCGTGGACGGTTTTTCCCATATTCATATATATATTTCCAAACTAGGACCGTGGGAGTATCTTGACTTCCACTTTCTTAGATTCTCTTGTGATATTCCTGTATTTTCAATCCTCCGTTGTTTGAACGGATCTACTGAGCTACTGTTAGTCCTGGGCTGAACTGGCAGATTTAATATCCTGTCTCTTCCCAATCCTGGACTGCTGTGTCCAGACTGTAAAATGTGATTTAATAGTGGAAACTGAGATAAAAAGTAAAATGGGCAGACATAGTTCTTTTTTACAAGCCTTAATATTTCACCATCATAAATACAAGAAAAGCAACTTCTGTGTTGAGGAGGCTTTATTTTAGGAGCTTAAATTCCCTTCAGCCCTCATGGGCAGTGTGAGGCAAATCAGTTTTAATAATTGAACTGAAAACCAATTGTTTGACTAACTCTTAAATCTCTGAAAAAGTAGAACTTTGTTTATAGAAATAAAGATTAACGAGTCCTCTGCTCTCTTCTTTCAGTCCATACGTGCTTGGCATAAGAAAGTTTTTTTTGTCTGGGCCAGGAAACCTGGAAGTACTTTTCTAAAGTGAGATCTTCCTTTTGCAGTTTAACATGGTCTATTCAAACTGAAAGTTATCCAATTTCAAGGCAGTTTTGATCTTAGTTTGGGTGAATAATGTGAATCATTACTTGATTCTGAATATTTGTTTGGCTTATAATGGACTACGTGGTTGTATAATGGTGATTCTAATCCTTGCTTTGGTGAGGAAGGGTATTAAGTTCATGTTTGGAGCTGTAAGACAATCTGCAAAGTAACTTTCATAGCCCACTCATTGCATTCAGTAGTCTTAAACATTTGTTATTGTCGTGCTAACAAAAGTCAGGAAGGGGCGGGTTATGTTTTTAGGCTACTTGCTACAAGAGTCAAAGATTATGAGGTGAGTGGCCTGTCGCAACCCAGTGAGAGGTGTGGTGGTGCCCTCTGGCTCTGCAGCAGTAGCAGATTACCCTTCCAGAGATTTCATCTCATGATGTGCTACGCCAAAGTGAGAAGAACCACAGGTAATCTGGTGTGGGAAATATGACTAAGAACCTAGCAGACATAGTTCCCCTGCTTAACAAAGGGGGGATGGAAAGGTAGAAAGTGATATGACCTTCTGCAGACCTCTTGCTCTCATCTCAACAGCACCATGAAACAAAACTGTGAAACAAATTTGGACAGAAAGACAAATTAAAGATAAGGAGATAAACAGAGAGGGAGGTAATGTGCAAAAGAAGTCTTCCGAAGGCAGCTCATACCAAAGCAAGTGTGATGCCTTGAGCTGAGGAACTCCAGCAGGTTGTGCTGCAGTGGGAACCTGTGGGGGCAGAGGGAGGCTGTGAGGGGCAGTTTGGGAGGACTGGTAGAAGAGTAGATGTTGCTTTTTTGTTTCTGTTTTAGAAACTTTGCTAAGGAGGTGAACTCTCTAACACAGCTCCTTGTTGTGTAAAGCTAAGGAGGCATCATGGGTAGGAAGAATTACCCCATTCATGAAGAACTGGGTTACCTGGAGGACCTGGGAAGCTGAACCAGGATGACACTGGCACGTGGGGGAGTGTATATTAGTAGTAGGGTAGCTTGGAAAATAGCAAATAAGATGCAGAGGTTTTAAATGTTGTTAACTCATTCATTATCCAAGTACACCTGCATGTCTGATCTTACAGAAATTCTCCTGTTAATGGATTTCATAAATGCAGTTTTACACAACAAGAACTTCTGCAGGCTTCCCTGGTGCTAAGGATAAGAAGGTGGAAGGAATGCATGCTTTCTGTGCCAAATATTCCCTAAAGCTGAAACTGTTGGCTTCCATCCCAGCCCCTACAAAAGAGCACCCCAAAATCTTTTCCAGATTATTTTGAGTATGCTACCAGGCGGTTATCTTAGCCCCTCAGCTCACAAACCCCCCTGCCCCAGGAGGTTATGTACATATAAAAGAAAAAATGAAAACCCCAAACCTAGAAGCAGAATGAAAGAGTAATGAACACCTGCAGGGCACAGCTGTACTCTATGTAAGCAAGCAGGGAACAAATGTCTTGGCTTATTCAGCCTCCTTTTGTGGAAGAGGTCAGTTTAGCAATATGGCAATTCAAGCTGAGCATAGCCAGTCGGTTTTTTGTTTGTTTTTGAACAAAAGGATCTTCCTTTCATCCTTTCATGTTAATTCAAATTCAATTTTTTTGTGATTTTTTTTGAATATGAGACCTGTAAAAATTTGCCATGCAAGTGGAAAATTAAAATAAGAATTAGCTACACCTATATTTCCATACCTGCTGCTGTAAACACAACTTTTTAGCTTCTGTGAGTTATATAAATATTAACTCATCTTCACTGTGCCCTGGAGAGATGAGTGTTATTAGCTTGATAAACAATAATATTAGGTAAATTATTTCTAAATTTTTCCTCCATGCTGCTTTCATCATTATTTTGCATGTCTGAAAATTATTCCTGTTATGCAGCTTTTATTTCCGCAAAAATGATTATAAAACCCTGAAACAAACTTATTATTAATTATGCATACTTTATTTTAGTTCTGCTTCCATTTGACTGGAATGCCTTCATTCCTTCTGATACATTAGGTAAAGCATATTGATTTCTTAAGGTCTCAGTCTGATGGGAATAACCACTGAAAGGGAGTAAACTGCAGAGTTTGCAAAAAAAAAAAAAATCTTTATTTCTCAAGTTCTCTATTAAACATCAACAGCAACAAAAGAAAAGCCAAAGGATTACGTTCTTCCCTTTTATGAAGCTTTTCCCCCCTCTGATTTCCGAAACAATGTTTTTCTCCCATTTTTAAGTTTCGATTTTCATGATGACTTGGTGAGTCTCTCATCCATCCTTTTCCTTTTCATTCACCCTGGAGTTTGCTTTGTTAGTCTGAGTATTCTGTGTTACTGGGGAAATGGGTAGCCCATAAGAAACTCTGTTTCATGGTCAGTGTGGCTTCTTCAGCAATTAACATCATGACCCTTAATGGACAAGCTCTGGCAGGAAAAAAAAAAGGTACTCTGTCTTTATCCAAAGTGGTGGAATTTGAATGGTGTTTACTTATTAGGGTAGGATCATGGAGGCCTAACTAAATAGCATCGCACAGGATTTACTGCCATGTTACTCTTTGCAGTGTATTTACAGCTGTCACTCAAACTTAAAATAACTGACTAGATAAATCTGTAAGAGACTGTGCCATAGGCTTGGTTAAATGAAATCATCTTAGTCTGGGAGTCTGCTATAAATTCAGGCTAACTTTATAGGCTTCTTGCTTTTAAAATGGCTGTTTCTGAAATGTCTGGCTGCTATTACAATTGCCTGAGCTTCTCAGGGGAGCTAGATATAAACATCATCCACTGAACAACTTCCTGAGCCTTTTTTCTCCATTTTTTCATAAGTGATTTTATGGGTTTAATTCCTGGGTTGAACTACTAAGCAGACTTTTTTTTCTCCTGGCTATAGTTAGACCTTCATTATGGGCTAGGCCAACTTGCTGCTATGGCTAAAACAGAAGTCCTCGTCTTTGTGTCTTCCCCTCGTTGCTTATGCCTATAATCTGGGTGAAGCTGTGACATCCCATCAGGCACTTTGCAGAAAGTTAATGATACTTAACACTTCCCACTTCAACTGCAGACTTGCTAGCAGCCTCCTCCTGCTGACCCACAGTCTTCCAGCAGTGCCCTTGCTAATGGAGACTAGGCGTGGACTTGCAGATGTCAGGCCTTGGGCATTAACTTCTCTGAGTTTGTGAAGGGCATCAAATACAATTTTTCTCTGCATCATTCAGACCTGACTGATACTGCGTATTTTATCTCCGCTGCATTAAGTGAGTGCTGAGTTTATCTTCTCAGTGGGAACCCAAAAAACAATATTCTTCAGTTTATTGATGTGCTGCTTCTATGAAAAGTAGTTAAATTGCTTAAACAGTTCTAAGCGCCAGATAAGAAAATCCTGGGCCTTGAGGAGAAAATGTGTAGCAGAGAATATTGGAACCACTATTAGGATACTGAGAGATGTAACAATTCAGGATTAGAGAGACAATGCTTAAGATGGAAAATTAATAGAACTAGGAGTAAGCATAAAGCTTTTTAATTTTAGGAGGAAAGATAGGCATCTCCAATCTCTATTAATAGATTGCTATAGCCATCATTTTAGCTTTCTTGGGGGATGTGGACAGAACAGTTCCTTTCCTTGTGAAAGGCTTGTTACAGATTGCTTGTGAAGCTTAAAGGACTTTAACAATGGATTTGCCATTAAAATGCATAAATTGTCTTTTGCCATGACCGCGATGGTTAGGAAATGCCTATCTTAGCACAAGTGTGGCCCTGCGGGAGCAGGTCAGTAAGGCAAGGTGCTGGGTGCTGAGGACTTTGTCCCTGTTTTAGGACAACATGTCAAGGTTTGGACTAGCTCTAGGCTGGCATGAACACTCATTTGATAATGGAAAACACTTGCTATGGTCTTGGAAGGCACCATCGTCTATTTTTATCTGGTTGTTTCCAGTTCACTTTCAGATAAAGTGCTCTGTGCTGCATAAACCAAACCGTGAGAGATGCGGACAGGTGCAACTACAGCTTTGATTGGCTGCTACTGAGACTAATGTTGACAAATGCTCAGTACGCTTTCATTCTCTCTCCAAAAAACCATACAAGCATTTATTGGTGTGTTTTTACTCCCACTGCCTGTGTCATGACTGAGTGTTACCTTCTGTCTTTTAAATGTCATCAATCTAAGATTGACTTAAATGAGAAGTTTTTTGGGGGGGGGGCGGGGGGGGGGTTGCTGCGGAGTTCATGTTCTTAAGCTCTTTAGCACAGAGGCATTTATGCTGTCTCTTTACTCATGTACCCTGTATATTTATTCATCAGGAAATAAAGAATAAAGGTATATGTATAAATGTTCAATGTACTTTGATTCATATACTTGATAGGATATAGAACTGCTCACTGTTGTCCTGATGGATCATCTTTAAAGATCCTGATTTTGCATCTGTGGGCAACAAAAGCAAAGCAATACCGCCGAAACTTTAGAGCTATGCTTTAGCACTTAAAGAAATCAATGGGGAATAGATTTCATGCTGCTATTATAGATTCCACTCAGTAGTGAAATGCTTTTTTAAGGTGCCAGAAATACTTCGCTCAAGCAAAGGTTCGTGGCCATAGACACACAAGGCCAAAATCTTACAAGGAATTTGGGAAGATGCCCAATGGGATTTGCAAATGTTGCTAACAGATTACCTGCCAAACTTTCACTTTGGAAGCTAATGCTCAGACCTCTGAAGTATTAAGTGTCCTGAATGCTTTTGTGGTATTGCATAGAATCAGTCTTCATACCTTCATTTCCAAAAACACTTTAAGCACTCCATCCCATGTGTTTGCTGAACTCTTGATATTAAAATCAGAGTTATCATACCCTTGATCTTGCTGATGCACTCTAATGCAACTATTAAATGCCACTGTATGCAATCATAAATGTGTATGTATGACTATTCTTATCTGAAAACCTGTAAATGTAACCAGTCATCTGTTCAAGCAGAACAGTATCTTTTTCCACTATCTTTTTTGAAACTATTAGGTGATGGAATTTGTTGCTAGGGGAAGGGCAAAGCAACGCGCAGGCTGAACTGTGATCAAGTCATGTTTTAGCTGTTGTTTCCTGTGTTTACCATGTCATTTTACCATGTCACTTTTATTTTCCAGGATCAAAGGGAAGGAAAGGATCAAAATACTGTCATGAGGCTTTTCTCATTTCATCTATGGTGGCTTTGGAAAGCAAAGAGAAGGAGGCTGAGTCTCACCTCTAGGTCAGCTGAGCACCAGAGACCCCTTTTGGTCATGGCACCCTGACCCTCTGTGTGTAGGGACCCCTGTGGTGCTGGGACACCTAGGGTATGTCACCCAGCTGCAGCTGCCCAAAGGCCTGCAGTCCCCTCCATGGGGACAAAGGCCATGGCAGACCTGCAGGTAGGAGCTAGGTTGTAGGGGGGTGGTGGGATTGATCCTCCGTATCTGTCCCTCAACGCGCAGGTTGGACGTTGTGGTGGAGCAGCACGCTCAGCTAAGACCTGTAGAGCAGAGGTGCAGCCTTAGCATCTTTACATTAAATCACTAAGGAGGGGAGTTTTAAACCTTCCAGTTTTGATGGAAAAGACTTAGACTACTAAATGCTGTTTCCAAACAGGAATGAACTTTTGAACCTTTCACTAATTGTCTGAAGTAGTGTACTTCTCATGATACTGATCCGCCAGATAGTCTAGAGGGACTGATTTTCTGAGGTTAATTAGTTAAACTATTATTTATATTGTTAATTTTCTCTATTTGTGTAGTGTTTTGGAGAAGTAGTACCTAGTAATAACTGAAGAATTGATTTAAAGACTTAAACTACCAAGAATAACAGAAAATATATTGCTATCTTCATTATATTAGTTTCTTGATATATTCCAGGAAGGTCATTAACTTTAGCCATAAATTTATGTTCTCCACAATGGTGTTTCTGCTGATACAGTTTCTCTGGATTAAATTGCCATGCTCCAGCTACGTTTTGCTTTTAACAGTAGCACATGTATAAGGTTATATGGAGGTGATTAGATTAAAAATTTGCGTTTAAACTGGAACACTTCATTTCATTGTATTGGGTTTATATGGTAAAAGTTTGGTAGCAGGGGGGCCACAAGGGTGGCCTCTGTGAGCAGAGCCCAGGAGCTGCCCCATGTCAGATCAGAGCCAGCTCCAGCCGGCTCCAGAAGGGACCCGCTGCTGGCCAGAACTGAGCCAGTGAGCGACGCTGGTTGTGCCTCTGGGACAGCGCATTGAAGAAAGGGAAAAAACTGCTGTGCAACAGCAGCTGGGAGAGAGGAGTGAGAAAATGTGAGAGAAACAGCCCTGCAGACACCAAGGTCAGTGAAGGAGGAGGGCAGGAGGTGCTCCAGGCGCCGGAGCAGAAGTTCCCCTGTGGCCCGTGGTGAGGCCCATGGTGGAGCAGGCTGTCCCCCTGCAGCCCGTGGGGTACCACATGGAGCAGATCTCCACGCTGCAGCCTGTGGAGGAGCCCACGGAGGAGCAGGTGGATGTGGCCTGAAGGAGGCTGCAGCCCATGGAGAGCCCCCGCAGCAGCAGGCTCCGGGTCGGAGCTGCAGCCCCTGGAGAGGAGCCCACGCAGGAGCAGGTGATCCGGTGGGAGCTGCCACCCGTGGGGGACCCGTGCTGGAGCAGTTTGCTCCTGAAGGATGGACCCCGTGGTACGGACCCATGTTGGAGCAGCTCTTGAAGAGCTGCAGCCTGTGGGAAGCCCACGCAGGATCCGTTCGGGAAGGACGGCATCCCGTGGGAGGGACCCCACGCTGGAGCAGGGGAACAGAGAGCGACCATGAAGGAGCAGCAGAGACGAAGCGATATGGGCTGACCGCAGCCCCCATTCCCCGTTCCCCTGCGCCGCTCGGGGGGAGGAGATAGAAGAGGGTGGATGGGGGGGGAAGGTGTTTTTAGTTTGCTTTTAGTTTCTCACTGCTCTAGTCTGCTAGTGATCATAATAAATTACATTAATCTCCCTATGTTGAGTCTGTTTTGCCCATGACAGTAATTGGTGAGCAACCTCCTTGTCCTTATATCAACCCTTGAGCCCTTGTCCATTGTATTTTCTCCCCCTGTTCCTTTGAGGAGGGGGAGTGAGAGAGTGGTGGAGTTCTCAGCTGGGGAAAACCACCACATTCATTCACAAGAATACTTTCGTGTGGGCTTTTTTCTGATAAAATTATTTTTTAATTTATATGTGTATATAGAACAAAAGGAGTTATCTCCAGAGGATGGGGAAAGCCTACGTAGCCCCTCACAGCATTTCAGATTTAAAAAAATAAAAAATTCAATGCCATCTAATTAAACAACAACAACAAAAATCCCATTTTATTCATGACTTGCTACTCTACTTGATTGTTATTTAATCCCTTAGTTGGTGAATTGCTGGAAAAAAAATCAGTCAAAAAACTTTCTTACCTAGTTTATAGGTAAATATGGAATAAATTTGTTGTAACACAAGAAATACTGAAAATAACTATCTGGGTTCATTTTGCATCACCAGTTTACCTGGTGATGCCACGAGGAATACATAACAGCTTTTGAATCAGCTTTCTTCATACTCCTTAACAGATGGAAGTACTGAAGGGTGAGCAGAGCAGTGAGCAGTCCTCGAAGTAGTTTGTGCCCTAAATTAGTTATCAAAGCAAAGTGGCAAGTGTTTCTTTCCTTCCAGGAGCGCAACTTGATATCTCCAGTCTCTTGCGTCCTCACCTTTCATCATTCAACTCCAAGTGATGCCCTTCAGCTTTCTCCATCCTTCTCACTGCTTGTTCTTGTCCCTGGGCTTCCTTGTGCCTCCCCAAATCCACTGACATGCAGTAGCTGTCATCTGCAGGCTCCTAGGGGGAAGGAAACCTATGCAAGAACAAACCTGTGAAAGAAGTGATGCATCTTGCAGGTAGTGCATGCTTCTCTGGCATCTCTTACTTCACGCTCTGCAACATCTAATATGCCTTGACTCTTTGGAGAAGTGGCTTGAATTGTGTGGACCCCAAAACCTCCACGCGACTAAGAGATTTCTTGGCATGGTAGTGCATAAGGCTGTTTGGGTATAGAAACATAGTGAAAATGGGAATTTTGTTTTTGACTTCAATATTATCAAGAACAGTCAGCAGACTACTTTTTTTTTCCCATTGAAATTTTAAGAAGGATTTTATTTAGAAATAAGTATGTAGGATGTAAATTACAGGGTTTTTTGGAAAACAGTTCTGAAACATTCATAATCATAGGGTATCGGACTCATCTAAGAACATAGTTATATTCTTTGGAAAGGTGGAGGAGTGAAGTGAAACAGCCAGTTTGACTGGAAATTCACTTAGAGACTGAAAGTTGCATTGGGTAATTTGAAATACTAATTGGATACTTCCTTTTATATACAGTAAAGTTGGTACCACTAATGGCTGTGTATTGATTTGCATTAAGTGAACCTTGACATTCTTGTTTCATGAAAGAGGCTTCACACTTCAGGAGAGAACATATGCGGGTTTGAGAGCACCCTGAGAGTGTACTTCAGCAAAGTATTTTAAGAATTTAATGTTGATGAGCAGGAATGTTGGCAAACTTTTTTAGTGGCTGTGTTGCTGAACAGGACAGAGACTCTGAAGAGGTATGATGTTTCAGAGGCTTGAATCCCAAAAGCATTCTGTATATTAAAACAAAAAATAATAAAAAAAACAACAACAACACCCAAAAAAACAAACAAAAAACAGTTACAGGGCTTAATAGAAATTCATGTAATTATTTAACTTCTAATAATTAATTTCATTCTCTTTATATAGCTGTCTAGCAGTCCTCATTTAAGGGACTGGTCATTGGTTTTTGTTTGTTTTTTTAACCTCTGAGTTCTCTTAATTCAACCTGGGTTGGTGGTAGCCTGAAATATCTGCATTCTCGTATCTGCTCACATGCATACTCTGTGCAGCAGCATGTGATGCCTTCTGTGTGCTCTGAGGACATGACTCATCCCTTTGGGAGCTCGGTTCACCCAAAGAAGCAGCAGCAGAGCAGGGGCTCAGAGGCAGGAGTCCCTTGCACTTGGTGAGGTAACTTAGTGCCTCACCTGGGTTTAATTTTTCTAACATTTTCAGGCTTATCTGCAGAGGTAAATATTCTGTCCTGACTGCTGCATCATTCTACTTACATCTTCCCTGCTTTGATAACGTGGTGAAACAACTTTGATTAGACACTGTTAGAGCAATGAACAGGTGATATTTAAATAGGTAGTTAGGATGAATGGATGAATCAGTGAAGATGAAAACTTAAAGCTGACCTTTAGGTCATTTACTTCTTTCCCCTTGTTATGGTCAATTACTTATTTTCCTATACTTTCTCCAACCTGAAATCTTGTGCGTAGCCATGCTTCCGACTATACCATAAGAAGGAGAGATTTGTTTTCCCTACGTTGAAATGTCCTAATATTTATTTAGAACATATTATATGCTGTGCATATAATAAAGTCTTACCAGCTATCGAAAACCCATTGCGCTTTTCCGGAGGCAGGGAAAGAATGTAGGAATGGATAACGCTGGCCTCCTCATTCCCTAGCCACTGCACGTAACTTAGGGTGTGTGGTAACTGCAATTTAATCCATGTCATGTGACTGTGCTGGTCTCCCCGTAACACCCCCACCTCCCCTGAAAATGGTTTGGGTTTGAGATTTTGCGAAATACATATTTTAAAGCATATTGTTCATGTGAGCTGGACAGAAACAGAAGACCTGTGGGTTTGATCTGCAGTACAGCCTCCTCAAGCTCGCAGTGTCGTATTGACAGATGGAGCAGGGGGTATTTGTTGTTGCTTTTGTCTGAACACTTAAGGCTTAAAATCCAGCTGCAGGCTAAGTCTAGATGTTGTCTTTTTTGAGAATTTACTGATGTCAGTAGAAATGAAACGTGACAGGAGCTGCTCCTCTGATCACTGATTAAACACAGGTGACACCACCGTAACGCTGGTCTGATGGCCACATACCCGGTCCTCTGGTCCTGTGGCTTTACCTGTTCCAGACGGTACCGGCACGCTGTGCGCCTGGAACAGTCTGCAGCAAGATTGGTGTCGTCGTGCCAGAGGCTCTCGTAAGCGAAAAATAAAAATGTTCTGAGCTGGTGTTCTAGGACCGGTTTTATGGTGGTGTTAATTTAAGGGTGGGCAGAAAAATAGGATACCAGTCATAAATATCAGAGATGAATCTCGGAGCACAGGGACTGCCGTCTGAGAATGCAGTAAGTGCTTGTGTCGCTTGGCCTCTCTTACCTCTCTGGTGGATAATAACTGAGTATAATATATGGATGAAGTTGAGTACCTGTGCTGCTGTTTTTAAATTTTTTTATTATTAATTTTTTTTTGGACTTCCCTTTACATCTGTGTAGCACGTCACCACTTTGCCAGTTTGGCAAGAATCGATTACTTTCCTGTGGTTAAAGCACTTAAGATGTAACCACCTGCCTGCATCACTTCTCAGAGTGTGGCTAGTGAACGTGCGTGACGGTGATCATGAAATTCAGGGGTTTTTGGATTCCTTGGGTTTGTTTTTAATATTGAATATGTTACTGGCTGTGATATAAATGGAAACTGCTGTTGCAGAAATTTCAGTGCCTACTCCTTGCTAGTTCATAGGGATTTTTATTTTTTGTCGTAACATTGAAAGTGGAATGTGTTTTTTTGGAAGCTGTATCTTTATGCACAAAGTAGCAAACTATTTTAATACTAAGTGGGATAGGTTTGCGCAATTTTTTATCCTAACACTAAAGTTACTTGGAATGACTGTTAATGTTTTGAATTTCAGTAACATTTCTTATTATAGGATCTGAAACATCCCTCCCCCCCAATACTAATAAATAGTTGTTGCCTCTCAGTCTTCTTAGAAGTAGATAGCTGTTGTATGGTCTGTTTCTAGCAGTTTGGCTGAAGTAGAGAGAGGTCACTTTCTTAGTGTGCTATGAAATCATAATGAAATTGTGGACAGAATCTGTGGGTCCTGTCCTGCACGTGCAGTTCATACTAATCTTAACTTTTTCTATGTGTGGTTCCTCGGGGACCAAAACACTTGAAACTCTAAGATGTATGGCTGTGTACATTGCCACATTACATGAAGTATTTCTCCCGATTGCTGAAATATTTCATGTTAATGCTGCATCTCAGCATTTATTAGGGCTATTCTTTGGGTGACATTCTCTTCTCCTCTCGCTTGTAAGTTTTCCAAGCAAAACCACTCTCTAAGCTTCCACCTGAATTTTACATATTAACCAAATCTATCAGATCTCTTTTCCAAGGGGGTTGCTGAGTAAAAACATATAAGAAAACAATCAAAGACTGACTTTTGAGTTAAATAACTGACAGTTAGTGATTTTTTTCCTTACAGTAAAAGCCTCTATTGCCTCCTCAGCATTAATTTATCTGAGTTTTCCAGGCTGTTTTCAGCAAAGGATATTTTGTGATGTGTTAAGTTTTTCAGATGTAATATTACACTGCAGTTGCACACTATGTTGTGATAGATCCTGATTATTGAAGATACTGATTTAAAAAAAAAGTCTCTATGGAAATATCTTCATGTTGAATCTGGCAAGTATCTGGATGGGGCTCCCCAATGGAAACCACGGCTGACAGCAGACTGTTGTTCTATCAGCGAGAGATGTGAGGAGCATGCAACTTGCTTACAAGCTAATTATTGTTCATTATCATGTTGAATTACCAAAATGTCAGATGTATTAGAAAACCAATGTGACATTGCCTTGGGCATTTTTCCTTAGTAGTTCCTCAGTAACAGTGGAGTAAAAATGCTCATCTAGATTATATTGGGATGGACAGGGTTTTCACAGATTTTGTACTTATAGCTGGAAGTGAGGTGTAAATTACAACATCAGAGCAGAGGCAGAATGAGTGCGTGTGAAGAATGGATTAAATCACCCTGAATTTTATGAAACAGGATGATCAAGTCTATTAGAAAAGGATATTCTGCAGCTAATTAGGATCCGGAGTGTTTTCCTTCTCCAACTTTGTCGAATCTGATGTTCTTCCTTACTTTTTGGCCTCCAAGTCTTGCATAGTATTTGTAACCTTGATCAGATTCATGTTCAGCTCGGGTCTGTGCTTTAATTCAGCTCTCTGCGCCTTTTGAGTATATTAAGGCAGTGCACAGTGTTTATTACTTGTGCTGTGTTTCTAATAGAACGTATTAACATTGATTGAAATCTCCAGCAACTTGTTTTATGTACTTCATAGGCACTGAATCCTGAATTCACTTTCCACATGATGATTAAAATTATTTTAGTTGATGTCAGTAGAATTAAGCACACACCTCCCAGGTGGCTGGGAATTTAACTGGTTCAGGCCAGCAGTGCTTGATAACACTCAGGTCATAATACTTGTGGCATAAAAAGTGAGTAAAAATCTCCGTGCAGCTCTTTGAAACACATACAAGGATTCAGAATCCGAAAAAGCCATAAGCAGATTGTTTTCCTTATAATGTGAAGAGTACATTGATGTATCAACTGTCTAGGGAGATATTTAACAGTAACAAGTTTTTGGCTCACCTTTTATATAACTACTCAAAATAATATGTGCAGTAATAGGGTTTTAATAGTCGATTGATAAATTGATTTTCCAGCTGCTGAATTCACAAGAAAAAAATGTTGACTTTGAGATTGCTATAAATGACTCAGGATCCACAGAACCACAGATTTACCAGGAGCTGTCAGTAATGGAGTGGGAACTTCTTTTGATCTGATAAGGAGCTGATAGGCTTAAGAGGAGACTGTATTGCACAGCAGTAACTTTTTTGTAGTAACTGTGTATGGTAGAAAAACTGAAATCTGTTGACAGTAATATTTGGAATACTGATGATGATTTAATGGATCTCTTAATAACAAAAAAAAATTAACATACTGAAACTGACGTGAAATAAGATGAACATTTTACTTTCCATATTTGTCCTTAAAATTTTAAGGACTTCTGTTATAATTCTTTCAGTTAGTCTTAGGGGTCTGATTTTGTTGCTGCATTTCTTAACATTGGACATCTCATGCTTGGTCTATTCTAGAAAGCATTTCAGGCTGCTCTTCCCACCCAAGTCACCAGGAATGAGATGACATAAAGGAAGACTAGTATTACTTTTAAAACTCATTTGTTACAGTTTGGAGGGGAAACTCTGGGTACTTGCAAGCACATACTCCTGAGTAGATATTATTAGGATCAGGGCTTTTATAAAGTTGAAATCTGCTGTTCCATTATTTAAAAAAAAAAAAAAATCTCCTTTTCACTTCTCTGCTGTTATACATGCTTTTAACATTTTCCTTAACTATTTACTATCTTTCAATCGCATTCTTGAATTCTCATATGTATGTATGTAATTCTCATATGATTCTTACATCAAACTGCCTCTCAAAGCATTTAGAAATGAAAAAGAAAAAAAAAAAAAAAAAAAAGGCCAGTTCTATAATTTATCTCATGGGTATCTTTCAATTTCATTACTGATAACATTTGTGTTTCTATCAACTGGATCACCTCCCTCCCTTATCTAAGCTGTGCAAGGGTATTCCTGTATTCCTGGAAGATCTCTTCTTCAGATCTACTTCACACCTTACGTTGCCCAGCTACAGCTGTAAATAGCAGCCAGATAGCAGAACCTTCCACTTACCCACTCCCATAGAGGAGAGCACCCTTACATATTTATCATAATGCTGACTTCATCATTCCCTTTGCGTCTTGCTCCCCCCACAGCAGGCTTTATCATAATTACAGAAAATATGTTGGAAGTGGCATTCAGTCCAATGGTTATCGTTGGTACTGTATGCTTAGTGTTTCCTTACTGTCACCTCTTGCCCTTCCACCTTGCCTTCACTTTTCCTTGTCTTTCTCCTGTATGCATATACATGGTCAAGGACATAAAAATTCTTCATGACATGTACTGTCTTTCTGTTTGAAATCATATGCCATGTACAGCACTGAGGTTTTGTTTTACCCTAGTGCTTTCAGCTCTGCTGTAATATCAAGGTGCAGGTGCAACCTTTGGCACCTTCTGACCAAAGCTAGAGAGTACCACACCACCTTTTCAACTGTGAGGGAGCAGCATTATTCAAGGATGCCAGAAATACAAGAGTCGTCCTATTCTTCTCTTCTTGCATCTTTCTGTATACTTGCTGAAAGGCAGCGTAAGTGCAGGCTTGTATGGCCCCTGGTTGGTATGGCTGAACCAGTGCCCTGTGTGAAACCCAGCCCTGATGCTGGAAGTGCTGTAACATGGGATCAGTGGGCTGGTGCCTCCACCACTCTGTTGCTGGGAAAAAAAAAAAGTTTTTGTGGCCCATCACATGTGATTATTTCTGCCTTCACAGCTAAAGTCTTGTTAAATTGTAATCTGTCTTAACTTATTTTCAGATGATTGCAGAAATAGTATTTCACGTACTATGCTGGAGTTACCACAGTTTTTTTAATAAGTGCCAGGTTGTAACTGTTGACAATTATGATTTTTGTTTAGTTTACTTGTTATTCTTACTTAGCATTAGTTGATGGAGAATAAGGATACTCCAGTTTTTTCTTTATATTTGTTGTCACTTCTGATATGTTACAGTAGTCAATTAATTTGGCTAGCTCTTGATGAGTTTTCATTTCTCAGGTTCTGAACAAAGTATTTTACTGTCAGCCCTGGAAGTTAAGGTGGTTTAAAAAAAAAAAGTTGGCATAAAATTGAGGAGTAAATTTGAAATGAAATAATGAACAGTAAGAAGTTGCATTTTTTATTATAGATTTTTTAGACTTCTGAAATATTTGGAACTTGCAACTTTCTAAATTCAGGTGTCAGGTTTGTGATTACTACTGAGGTAATAAGGTGAAGTTAAAATCATAAGAGAACTGTTACAAACTCTTAATGATAACTATTTATAATACTTGAGAAACAGAAGAAAAGCTGGCAAGATGATAGTGACAGCGCGGTGTGGGGGGAGCCTTATTCTTTTTCAAACTGCAGCCTTTCTTCTTCAAAGTCCCTTTCTCTCTGTGTTTTGAGGACTTCAGTTTAATGTGTACTGACTTCTTGACTTGGGGTTTGAATTTCTTGGCTAGTTTTGGACCAAGTGATCTGCATATTTGTAAGGGGGGGCGGGGAAGCAGATTTTTGATACTACTTATTTTTACTAACCAGATATATGAAAATAGTTTCATGCAAATTCTCTGTAGCAAAAAGAATCCTGAATGCATAATATAACATGTTTTGTTGGAGTAAGATGTTTTTTTTTTTACTACTCATTTTCCTGCCAGCTTTTCAAAAGAATCTAAATGGTTACCAGAGATAAGTTTCCATCATATTCTTCCAGCATTGGCAGCTTTACTATACAGTGTTTTGGTTGATTTTTGTAGGGTTTCCTTTTCTTTGCACAGTGACGTCACGGTCCATGAGTCAGGAAGGAGTCAGATAAAAGATTTTTATTGCTTGGACAAACACATTGGCTGTTTCACCTCCTTTATCCAAAGTAGGAACAATTGCACCTATTTGTAGGCCTTTTATTTAACTTCGATGCATCTAGCCACCTGAAACAACACTTCTGGTAGGGTTTCAAAAATACATCCTGAGGAAATCCTATTTACTGTATTAGAGGGCTTTTTAGTGTCCTTACCAAGAAAACCTGAGCTTCATTTACCTGATGATTTAGAGTGAAAGATTAGAGCCCCTCTTTTCCCTTCTGTGAACTCCGTGGAAGATTAAGTTCCAGAGAATCCTTCCGAAAATCAGTAAATAAGTTTTCTGGCAGATTCCCTATTCAGTGAGCTGGCACAGTTGCAGTAAAGTTTACTTTATACCATTTGACAACCTGATGTCCGCTTCTGTAGCTTCAGAGCCAAAAAGCCTAAATACATTAAGGTCATACTTTTGAAGGTGCTGTCTCTGAAAAATACTTCCACCTGTGCAAAAGCCTTAATCAGCAACTGAAAATGAGAAAGAAAAGGATGACTGTCTACTCCTAAGCTTTTGAAGTAAATGTTTCCACTTTTAGAAGAAGCAAGAGACTAGGGAAAAAAACAGAAGGGTGCAAATCTCATGGTGGTTTTCCAAGAAATATCCAGCAGAAGAAAGCAAGCAATATCCACCTCCTTTTCATTCTTTTTGTTGTTGTTGTTAAAGTCTTGATGGTAGAGAACGTTCTTAGAATCTGTTGCTGTTTGTCCATGCTGTGACAAAAAACACTTCAGTGAAAACATGTTGAAGTGCTCTTGCAAGTGGGCAGCAAGCATCTTACAAGGCGTGAAGCATGCGGTACTGGAGGAGTTTGTTTAGCATGTTTGGGGACTGTGGTGCAGTCCCCTAGAGTTGTGCAGGCAAGCATTTTTAACTTCCTGTGGAATACCTACTTAGTCTCCAAAGTCATTGGGAACCTTTAACGCCTGATGAACTCAATTAAAATTAAGGATATATACTACACTGTAAAATGAGAGCCAGTATCTTAAAATAAACAACACTTGACGATAATGGAAGAGTTGGATACTGGGTGGCTAGAATCACGTATACAAATATTGAGCACATATCTGGGCTTAACACTTAAGACAGTTTATTATGATGCCCATCTAGTTTTAAGAGGAACTTAGCATGATAAATACCTACAGAAGTGATATTTAGTGACCTATTGCCAAAATCATATTGTTTACTAAAAATTAGTAAACAAACAAACTTCAGAATCAGAACAGCAAAAAACAGAAGAAGTCTTTCATTGCTATCATTAGTCACCCTTAGCTTTCAAGAGATTGAAGGCTGTTCTATACTTTATGTAAGCCTCCTACTGAAGATGACTTTATTTCATCAGCCAGCTTCTGCTTTTTGTCATTTCCCTAGAGATCTTCCATTAAAAGAAATCTGTTGATGATCACCAGACACATCTGTGTGCTTCCCATCTTAAGGATAGCTGCTCTGTTCTTTTGTGTGTTAGTGCATAATAAGTCTTCCTCTCTTCTGATCCTCCCCCTGCAAGAAGCTTATGTTTGCTGTATTACAACAAATGAATGTTCTGCAGAGCATTTGCTTCCTGGTGTTATGCTGCATGTTTGACCAAAAGAGATTTTTTTTTAACTTCTTCCAGTAAATAAAAATGTTTTTTTCTAGATTGAGTGAAATAAACAGCAGCTCTGCGGAAGTATAATTAGAATCACAGAATCAACTAGGTTGGAAAAGACCTCTGAGCTCATCGAGTCCAACCTATTAAAAACATGTTGTCTTGTTAATCCTCATCCGTTGTATTGATTCGTTTATCAAATTAGTATTCTGTTGTCTTTTCTAGATAAATATTTTGTTGCAGTTGCTTCACAACTCCTTTGTCCTTTTTGGAGATTTTGAGTACACTTTCAACTCTATTTTTTTTAGTTATTTTATAATTTAGCTCCTGTGGTACAACACGTAAATTTGTGCAGTTAAATATAATGCATTTGAGACAAAAATCACTGGAAACAACCTCACTTCAATTTGTATTTTGTTGTTTACTGAGCAAGTAGATGTACTGTACTGTTGTTGTTCCTTCGCAGTAATAATTCACTGTATTGCTCTAGCATTCTTCCCTGTTTCTCAAAGGATTCCATACTACTATAATATGTGACAGTTATCTTGCTGTATGTATTTAACTGAAATTATATTGTTCTTTGGAGTTAAGATTCAAAGAAATGGGCTGTCTTAATGGTGTGTGCAATATATCAGTAGCAACTAGAACGTATCAGTAACTCAGTCTAAGGTTTTTAAAAGCAGCTGCGTGCACAAAGAGAAAACTCCTGCTAACCAAGTGGTCTCATGTCTGAAACTAATGGCTTCTGTTTGAGTGCTGCGAGGTCATGCTTTCAGTGTGGGAAGAACTGTACTCTTGAATCTACAAAACAGTGATTGCAGTTTGAGGTTAGGCATGTTGTTTCTACTACTTGAGATTATTTCCAGAATAATCTGTAGATGTCAGCTGGAAGAGGTGGTCTGATTTCCTTTTGGTATTTCACCTGATTATGTTGAGAAGTTCATGTCAGGAGTCGGTTCTACCATGCGACTTGTAGATTCAACTGGTTTTATGTCTTTCAGAAAACCTCGTTAGTCATAAACTGAAGCAAACAGTTTACCTGTCTGTTACGTAAGAAGAAAGCGTACTGTTTTCTAAGCACTTTTCATCTGCTTTTGTGGAAGGATAACAGATGCGTTATGCATGATGTTCCTTCTCATTTGAATGCAGTGCGTGACTCAGTCGCTCACTCACGTATTGATCTCCCAAGCACATATTCTCTCAGGCCTCGTTTTTGTGGCATTTAACATAGCTTTGTTTGGCATCAAAACCCTTTTTTAATAAAAGTGACAAGGTAGATTTTTCTCTATGAACATTTTGTCTTCCGTGTGTCTGAACTGATTGAATGCAGGGTTTGATTTGGTTAGATTTTGTTGGGAAGAGCGGGGAAGTCTTCTTTCTTCTCTTTGTGGTCATACTTTCTTTGCCTTCATCAGTTGCATCACTTCTCTAGACAGTTGTTATGGACATTAAAAAACACCACCCTGTGCTTTATTGAATAAAGCGTGGAGGAGATCAAAGTTGAAGATAGAGGAGATGTCTTCAGTGGCAGGCCACAGTTTTACTAATGTAAGTACCAAATGATAGAACAGATTGTTTTCAACCTAAAAAACATCGGTTAGACCTAAAGTGCTGTTTTCCACCTCTCTCACTTGTCTTTCAGGAAGATTTGGGCAGGTTAAGCCATTGGAGAAGTGAACTTCTCCAGCTGAGAGACTAAAACACAAACTCTCATGTATTTGCTGCTCCATTCAGTGTATGTGTAGGGGGGTTATTTTTAATCTTGAGATCATCTGGGTGAACTATGTTGGTTTAGGAACTATAAGGGCTTATTTGCATTGGTTGTGTCCAGGACAGTGGGGTCCCAGCCTGGGAACTGCTATTAAATGCTGCTAGTAGCTTCTTGAATTACTATTCTATTACATTCTGTGTACTTTATATAAATTACAAACAGCGGTAGCATTACAGGGTTTTTAGTGGTTTTGCTTGCTAACAAACTCTATGTTGTTGTGTAAAGAATTTCCTTTAATTTGTATTTTTTTCCTCTTGTACTTAAAAGTGGGAGATTGTAAAACAGCACTGCAGGAACTGAGTTAGAGTGTAATAATAATTTATACGTATGTTAAGAATAGTCGTTAGTATAGCACCTAGCAACACAGCGGGCATGACATACTACACAATATTGTGTTTGCTTATTGCCTGAGTGGAACACAAAGCAGTTATAACTGATTACATGTTAAAGCGCACAGTTGTAAGAGTCAATTTCCCTGCGATTCCGCCAGCGTTTTGTCGGAAAATACCATGATAGCGGTATGAATCAATTACTACGTAGTCATTAGGAGGAAATGCATATTGAATATATTAATCACTTCCACGATAAATTGTACAACTGCACAATGAAAGCACACATGCTATTTGCAAATAGCTTATCATAAGTCTAAAATTTTTCCTGGATTATTCAATTAAACCCATAAATAGAAGAGCAAGATGTTGAGGAAAGAACTTATTGCAGCTCACGCATAACAAATGTAACAAAGCCGACCCCATTGCACAAGGCTGAGTCCTGGGGGGCTCATGCGCAAGGAAGCCCCAGCCTTGCTGGGCAGCTCCAGGGATGCCACAATGGGCACAAACCAGTTCTCAGAGGGATGTGGAGCTACAGTGCAGCTAGTATTTGTGGTGGACTTCAACTGCTGTTAAAAAGACTGCTGGTTCAGACTCTCCCTGTTGTGCCACCTTATGTGCCACATTATGAAGGCAGATCTTGCAAGTAAAATGAGCATTTCCTGTTCATTTTTAACTCTTCTCACTTTTTTTTTTACACATTCTGAAACAGCATCACTATGACCAATGAAAGCATTTTTCCTTAGAGAACATCTTCACTTTGTTAGTTTTTCGCTTCTTTCCGTTGTCCTATATGTTCAAAAAAGACTTTCTACACGTACTTTCTTTTTGTATATGTACCTGCAAAGTTTAAGAAGTAAATGAAAATGCATGAAGACTTATTTTCTTCAGGAATGCTATTCATTTAAGAAAGCATCCATTTAATCAAGATGTAATAGATTTGATCGTTATAGAGTTGGGGGAGATTCAATGAGAAAGCTATTAATAGATTTAAAATGCACAAAAGAAACAAAGCTGTAAATTATATTTAGGAAAAAATTATCCAGTTGGCAAAGAATATGGGGAGGCAATTGCTTGGGAAATGTCATACAGCACAGCACTAATACACCCTTATGTTTTACTGTATACAGAATCAAAATAATTTCACAGACTGGTGTCTGTGACATTTCAAAGTCCTTGAATAAATTCCTTTAATATTTAAAATCAGTAATACATGCTTATCACATTTTTCATATTTTTCTGTGTGCCTCCCTCACAAAATAAAGGGGAAAATGAACTGTTTTCTTAGTTGAACAGTTTTTCTGTTTTCTCTGACAGTAAACCTGATAATAAGTTGTACAAATTACACGGAAGCATAAAATATGTTTTACAAAGTGCATGATTGAATGCACATCTCATTTTGGGGTAGGTAGGAATGTGTCAGGCTGTGGATACCTCACTGAATCCAGAAAGATAATTTGAACCTGCTATTCAGTAATAGAAATGAGGCTTTGAGAGACTAGAGTGTATGTGCAAAAAAAAAAAAAGTCTAGAAAATGCAACATTTACTGTGTACTTCTGTCTTCCCTGAAAGTACAGAATATTATACCCTAATGTTCTTGATCATGCTGCATTATATGCATTGTGGGGCTTCCTGGAGCAGAGACAGCTGTTTGATCTGCATTAGGCCGAGAGAGCACGTGTGTGAGTGAGGCAGTGGAAGGTGGTATGGTGGTATGTAGCAACTGAAGCTGCCACTCGCCAGCTTCACGATGGAGCCCAGGCTGAGGTCTAGGCTTACCTTGGTGGTGTTGTCTTCAAGTCTTGTGGAGGTCAGGGGAGTGGTTCTCTGCTTCCAGAAAACATGGGGGCAATACAACAGGATCTGGCTCTTTCCAAATCTGTGGAAATAAATGTTTTGGGAGAGCCCAGTATCTTCCAGTGGCCCCTCAGGAGCTTGCTGGCAGCAGTAGCATTGCCTACCCTTTGCCCCCATGCAGGCATTGCCGCCTGCTCCTCCTGCTCGTGGTGCAGCAGTGTGGCAGGGAGCTGCACCCCGCTGAAGCGGTTAACTCTCATCGATGGAAGGTTGGATGGAGCAAAGCTCTTGAGCATAAACAAAAAGCTTATTGCTTGGCATAGTCAACTCTATATATGTAAGCGGGTTTTGGGTTTGGAGCAGGCAGGCCGAAGGCTGCCAAAATCAATGCATGAAAGGATCATGCTATGCTTAGTTTAAATAGGAACTTCACTCATAGAACCATAGAATATCTCAAGCTGGAAGGGACTGACGAGGATCATCGAGTCCAACTCCTGGCTCCACACAGGACTACCACAGAATTCCGGCAGGCTTGATGCTGTGACCACTGCCCTGGGGAGCCTGTTCCAGCACCCGACCACCCTCTCGGTGAAGAACCTTTTCCTGACACCCAGCCTGACCCTCCCCTGTCACAGCTCTATGCCGTTCCCTCGGGTCCTGTCGCTGTCACCAGAGAGCAGAGATCAGCGCCTGCCCCTCCGCTCCCCTCGTGAGGAAGCTGCAGGCCACCATGAGAACCATGCTTATTTATGTGCTTGTGAACAGAACATGCCTTAACCATCACCAGGGCCCTTCTGTTGAATGTGCATTTACTTAAACATTTTTATTTTAAAAATGTATGTTAAATAGGGTAAGTGGTTGATTATAACTTTTCTCATAGCATAATTCAAGGTAGGGAAGCAAATCAAGTGCCTATGAACTTTCACTCATATACAAGGATTGATACTACATTTGTTTAAAGTTGCAGGGCTATGGAAGCTCCACTGAAATTGAGTAGCTCATGTAGGATATCATAAACATGAGAATGGTGTACGTGATGCCTCTAAACTTTCAGCAATAAGTGAAGAAGAGTTGTGAGAACAGAGAAGCACAGGAGATCTGCTGGCTGGAGCCTGTTTTTTTTCTGTGGAGCACTTCTACGGTTGTCCACCATTGTTGTATTTGCAGCATTTTCCTTTCATGCATATTTTCAGTGCTTTTTCATTGCCATTAATGCTGTTCCAGGAGACCCTTCCTTGAAATACAGGTGGTTTATGCTCACTGTCTAGAAGGATTTGTATGGGAGGAGAGGGATTCCTGGCTGTCTTAGTCTGGTCCTTCCCATGACTGAAAATTGGATGCTATCATACTGAAAACACTTAATGCAGGAGGATTCAAAGCCCCCTCACCCCAGCTCCCAATGCAAATATGTACATCAAGGCCCTGAAACACATTTCTGTCTCGGAAAATGATAGTTTCTAATACTTCAGGCAGGGTGAAAGTCCTATCTGAAAGGCAAACTGTACGTGAAGCAGGGAGGAAAAAAGAGTACTCAAATTCAGTTCCCAGAAGTGTTTCTTAACACGTGAAATACAGTACAGATTCTGTAACCATGTTAATATAGCAGCACAAATAACAGCAATGCAGTCTGCTTTGAAAGGTCTGTAAATGCTGCAGCATTTAAGATATTTGTGGATTTTTCATTTATTTCATTTCTTGATGGATGAAGAATAATGGGATTTTTCTCATAAAACACTGAATGGGTAGTAGGACATAAGAAATGTCTATACTTTTTGTTTTAATTCAAACAGTCATGCATTATTCAAGGTGAAAACCTACTGTGTTAATCTAGAAAACAAAGCACAGCTAGTGCTGTTTCTTTCCTTCTTGCAAGGGAGGGAGTAACATTTTAACATGTTTAATTGATGCTACTTTTTAAACCACATGATCTATATCCCAGTAATTTGTCCTTTCCAAAATCTCACTAATGAACTACTGTGAGTAAATGACAGAGAACAGACAATATTTTCAGGGCTCCTTTTAAAAAAAAAAAAAAAAAATCAAAGCAAATTGACCTTATGTCTAATGAAGGAGCTGCATGTGGTCCTTGCTAGAATCGTTTACTGAAATTGCCAGGAAAGGGAATCCTTGTTCTTAGGGGAGGTTGTAAGGAAGTTTTGATTGCCTGATGGTCTGTTCAGCTGTGATGAAGTCAGTGGATAAATACGAATGCTGACATCCTAGGTCTCAGAAAATCAAATTAAACATTATTTCCAAGCATGATTATATGCTGCTTTAAGTATTGTTTCTATATTAACAAAGAAACTTTGTTAATAAATACCATAATATTCCAGTATATCATTTTTTGTTCTATTTTGTTTGCTAATGAAGCCTTTCAAATGCTTATTTATATTACAGAAATGGCAATTTATCTAACTGAGCTGTCACTTTCCTTGTGTTTAGGGATATCTTTGAGAAGGGAATGGAAATGATACTTAGAGATGTAGCTGCTGAAAAAAGCTGCTGTGAGTTTGAATTCCATCCCAAAACCATATCTAAGGAAAGCGTGGAAGAGTTAATTTTGTGTGCCCATGAAAATGCTAGATTAAGTAGAATACAGAAACCATTCCTGAAGTATAAACAAATGTCTAGTGTAAAATTGACTGCACCTGAGTGGGTCATTAAAGTTATGAGTAAAACTTGCTAACTTGGATGGAAGCAAAAAAGAGTTAAGATACATGATAATGGAGAGTGCTGAAAGGATACCCTGCTGTGAAAGGTACACTGCAGACACATACGTAGTATATGCAGCAAATACCAGTATATTTGCTATCAAATATATACAATACTTTTGGACAAATATATATATAAAAAAATTTGAAATGTGTATGGGATAAGCAAAAATGTAGAGTATTAAGTAGCAATACCAAAGTCTGAAATATTGAGACGGGTGGTGTCCTTATTGTTTTATCAAGCTTTTGCATACTCATAAGCTATACTTTTTAAAACACTAGGAAGTAGAACATGTATCGTTTTCTAATAATGTCCCATTTTTACTCAATATTAAGTGCATTATGATAACTGAAGGTTGTTAGATAAAATTTCCTGGACGGGTGCAATGACATTACTAGGTTTGAAACAGACGGTGGGCTGGAAAACTAACTCTAAACAGGGCTGTGCAGGCAATAATTATAGCTAGCTAATAGTTGTTCCTTCTTGGTAGAAACAAAGAAAAAAATTCCTCCAGTGCATTTATTATTTTTTTTGTGGATGCATAAAGTTAAGGATTTGTCCTCTTGCAAAATTGGACCCACCAAAATATCCAACACTTTTACTTTGCCCCATATTTTTACCCCTAATGCTTGTAGGTGGCTGAGGGTTTGTGAGCTCCGCGGTGCTCCCCAGTGCATGCTGTGCTCAGAGGCAGGTGGGAATGGCATCTCTGCCTCCAGCCCCTGGGTAGGGGGGTTCCTCTGTGTTCGCACAAGGATGGGGCATGCTACTTCATCCCTTATTTAGAGAATAAATTATGTAGGTTTGCCTCAGAAGAAGGCTGTGTGCTTCTTAGGGAGAGAAGGAATGAGAATGACATATTCTTAAGTAAGAACAAGACTGAAAATCCCATGGAAATGGGATAATGATGGATTAAAAAAAAAAAAAGACTATTTTAAAGTAGCAAAATAAATAGATCTATGAATGCATGCTTACAGGTTTCAGAGACAGCCTGGTTCACCAGAAATGCGAATAGCTCTCAGCTGTGAGAGGGAACAAAAAATAAAAGTGGCAAAGAAGTCCTGGAGCTAGACCATCTTACAGGATGAAAATCTTAACTTGGCTCTTTTTGTTAGCTAGGAGAATTGAAGAACACGTTAGTGTCCTGCTGTGAATGTAACTTCAAGTAATTTTTTTCTTCATTTGTACTATATAGTCAATAGCCACCTCCTCAAGAAGCAAAGTGAAGGGAGTCAGAGTTGGCTGAACTTGCTTGGGGAAATGATGACAATTAGGAGGCCACAGAAGGGTGTTAAGGGTGGTACCTTGACTCTGGAGGTGACAGCAAAAGTTTGGGTATAGTACAAATGGGATTCAACCTAATGATTCTCTATGGCCTCCTGCGTAATATCTGTTCCACTGAGTTCAGTACAGGCTAGAAGAGAACAAAGTCCATGTGAAATAGGCAGCTAGACAGCAACGGGAAATTTGCAAAGAACTTTCAAGGATAGTTAAGTTACAAGAATTTTTAGGGATTTATGGTAATATATGTCTAAACCTAGTTTTCGGTATTCACTTCAAGCTGTATTATATTGCTGAAGCCTTAACTGATGGTGAATACTTGTTTAGATCAAGGAGATCATAGATAAATATTTCTTGTTAATTGTCCAAACAAAATGTAACATCTAATTGATTCTTTTTATGCCTGTTCTTGATTCTAGCTGGCTTAGATACAGATCAAATTGTTATTTCAGTTGTATCTGTTCTCTTTTCTACAGATGCACACTAAATAAGGTTAACAGGAACAAGACGAGGACAGGCAAAGCAACAGAGCATATCATTCTGATGTTTTTCTCTTGCTTTTCAAGGAATTCTTGATGTTTTTGAGTACCATAAAACCACAGTGGAGTATTTGACTGCAGCAAATATCTGATGTTATATATATCTTAGTTATTAATACACTTGATCAGCTATGAAAAATATCAGTTGAAACATCTCATATGTGAATACAATATAGGAAACTTATGAGTTAGAGTACATGATATGTGTTTAAATCTGTGCAGATGTGTTGAGTATATGTACTTAAAAGTATTATAGAGGCCAATTGTTTCTAACATCTTGATTTCAAGGTCAATATAACTTCTTTCTTCTCAGAATAATAAAAGAAAAGAAAGTTGAAAAGAAAAAGATTTCATAGACTTTCGTCTTAGCTGTTGTCTTTCAGGAGGTCCTTATGTATTGTGTACAAAAAAGAAAAATACAGTACAAAATGATTTGTGCCGTGAGTGGTAAGTGGAATCAGAGTATATAGTGAAAAGAAAAATAAAAAATCTTTCATATGCCTTGTTTCACATTAATAATTGATGAAGACTGCATAAATTGATTAATTTTTTTTTTTTGATTTTGATGTATAATTCATGCTTTCAAAAATACAAAACACCAAAGAAATCTTTTTTTTTTTTTTGGAGGATCTTGAAATACTCATTGAATGGCTTATGTTTGGTGATTATGTTTATTGTTATGATTAGAGGTAGGAACAGCTGCCTAATTTAGAAGTCAAGTATAAAGAAAATGAACGGAATAATCAGGAAAATCTGAAGTGTCCTCTTTCCTTTTTACACACCCCTTTTCAAAACTGGAATCAAAATTATAGGAAATGTTTATGCTGTAAAATGACCTGTAAATGCTTTATCATGTGAAATCACTTGATTTAATTTGTTTCCATTTAACAATCAAAATATGAGAGTCTGTTACAGATCAGAAAAGCTTCATAGGAGCTGGCATGAGACCACTGTGATTTTGAGAGGTGGATGTAACAATGCTTATGTGCAGCCATTTTTTTGTTTTATTTTGCAGTAGATATTGGATTTTTCTTCTCTTTATGATGCACTTGTCTCAGTAAGAAGGAAGTTCTAAATGCTCCAACAATCCTGACACCCCGCCCAGCCCCACGCAAATGGATGAAATCAGGCACGGTCCCAAATCAGTTGTTGTAATGTTCTGGCTGTCAAGCAACAGACAGAAAAAGTTATCAGGTCAGTTCAATGCTTTTTCCAGTCAATATGCCATCATGCCTTCATTTGGCGTAGTTTTTCTG
>VXAL01008365.1:199330-220388 GCA_013399475.1 Chauna torquata | reverse complement strand
TAAAAAAAAAAAAAAAAAAAAAAAAGCAGATCTATTGAATAAAGTAATCAAGGAGGGAGAAGAAGTAGTAGGCAACAGATACCTTGCTGGCAGTGCTTAGCTGCTGTTAACTCAGGCACACAACAGCTCTCTGTGGTGTGCTGCTGGAAGTGTTATCCCTGCTTACAGGATTTCTCATTTGACCGTCAGCACTGCTTTTCTTGGGATCTCAGGGGAGGAAGAGAAAAATAATGCTGAAGAACTGATCTAGTGTGCTGCGTCTGAGTGCATGCTACTAAAACTCTTCTCCAGCGAGACTTTTGTGAGATTTTACTCACAGAGGCTGACACTTAAGTTCACTGGGGATTTTTTGCAGGGAGGACATGACCTGTGTAGCGGTGCTGTTATGAGCGGTTGAAGACTTATGCGGCAAATTGCTTGGCACACACGGCAGTACTGAAATGAGCTTTTGCCATTGTGGCGTTTTATGGTCGAGTCAGGTACTCACCAGATAAATACGCTGTTAATTACTAGTGGAACAACCCAAGACTCCTTTTGGTTTAGTACCAGTAGTATCATCAGAGATCTGAAAGTGGTGTCATGCAATAGGAAGAAAGTAAATGAACCTGTGTGTATGTTGAGGATGCACACTGTTTAGAATGGCAGGTAAATTGAAGGGGACCAAACAACTTCTGCCTGTTACCCGGTGTTTGCCTGCAGCCTTCTCAGCCTGTGGTGCAGCCCTGGCTGTAGCAGCCCCCAGAAGGTTCCCCCTTGGTAGCCCACCAGGGAATCCTGTGCTCTGGAGAGGAGCTACCATTGGAGTGCATGGTAGACACAAGTAGAAAGTGACATGGACCCAGTGTGGGGCCAGGATTTTGGACTTTGTATATTGCTTGCAGCCTGTTAATGAGCACATGAGTGTCAGCTTCAGCCATGTTTTTCATTTTCCAGTCTTAACAGCTCCAAGAGGAGGGGAGTATGAGTATAACCTCTAGTTTGAAAGTTACTTTTGTGTTGCATGGAAATTATGGTGCTGTTTAAGGACAGAAATACCCTTTTCTATCCTCCTTAGGGACTTTTTTGGGGAATCACCATGTGCCCTATTTAGGTAGGCTTTCTAATGTCTTAAGTGGTACCGAAGACGAGGCAGAAGGGAAGGGTGGTCCCAGTCTTGCTTGATATGCTTTAGATGTAACAGCTCTGCTATAAATCAAAAAGACACATGCAAACTGCTTTTAATAGCTTTGCTGTAATTAGATGCCAATAACAATAGCTTGTATGTTTTCTGTGCATGTGGTTCCCTGAAACCAGCATTGCACAGAGCACACTGTAGGATGAGAACATATTGTAGCCTGAACAATCATAGCAGAGTCCTTGGAAGCACAGACATAAGAAGAAACCCGAATTCCTCACACCAGAGGACAATGCATTGATCAGTATGTGCGCAACCTGGAGAGGAACTGGTTTTAGAGCATTGCAAAAACAATACATAAGGCTTAATTGAGCTAATAGCATTGGTGCTGTCTTGAAGGTGTATATTCTGAGAAGTGTTAAGAATAGTTGGAATTCATTCTTGGAGGGAAATTGTCTGTCCTGATTGATGAGAAGTTGGACCCTTTCCATTAAGCCCTTTGCTGTTATGTCCTTTGCCCGTGACTTTTGAAGCCATGGGAGTTAAACAAGTCTAGCTGTATGTATCAATTTCTGAAAACTGTTCATAACTAATAGCATAGGTGAAGTTATCTTTAGATTGTATCTCTAAGTCTGTAACAAAAACGAACAAAAAGAAAACAACAAATACTTCTGTTGGTGCAATGTATCAGGATGAGGTCCTCCTCTATCCCATTCTGTACTGGTACATACATAGGTGTTGCCTGCTGTCGTTAAAAGCAACCACACTTTTGTATGTGGTCTAAGGTTTTGCTGATTGTATTAAATTGGTCTGGTATCCCAAAGTTAAATGTGAATGCAACATCTCATTGGAGCAGAGTGTATTTATGTTTCATCAAAAAGGTCCTTTGTGTATTAATTATTTCAGGGCTTCTTTTGTGAATATTTCTTCTGTGTCTGAATAACCTGCCAGGAATACATTCATGATGAATATCTATTTTCCCTGAGACTACTAGCAAAAATATCAAGGTTTTACTGTAATTAGTTCTTTTTCAGATCTGTGTATAATCTTTTGATTACATTTCTTATTACACTTTGGTACTGATAATTAATACTGTATCCTGTAACATGATTTCCTATAAAAACAGAGGTTATACATTCCTTTTATTTAAGATGGCAGTATACCACAGTGATTGAATTTTATAGACCTGAGGCTTCAGAGGAGTGCTCTTTCTTGGTTGTAAAAGAGTTGTTGCTTTCCCAATTCTAAGGTGTGAGCTGCTTGCCAGGAATATGCTTTTATCAGGCTGTAAGCCTAGATGGACTCTGAGGAATCAGCTCAAATGTCAGTGGTACCGACTGAGATTGGTGGAGTGTAAACTCAGTATCCTTCTTCCCTTCCCTCCTCATACAATACTGGAAACAAGCTCCAGCGTGGGTGGGATTTCCATTCTCCCAGGAAAGGGACCTGATACTTGATGCTCTTGGGATGTTTTCCTGGAAGTCTGAGTTCTTTCACGTTTTTCCTCTAGATGCAAACAGTTTCATGGTCTTTCTGTACAGCACTCTTGGCCCATGAGGTAGGTAGATGCTGGTTTCCTCCAGGTTATTCACCCTATAATTCCTTTGTCCTTAGGATTGATGTATGGTGGAATCTAGGCTAGGGAGCAGGCATCTTCGTTAGTAGAGTATTTAAACTGTAATATGATATAAAAAACTGTTGGCTGCAGAGCGTCTCAGTGGTCAGAGTTAAAGGATGACATAGTCATTTGTCTTGCAAAAGCAAACTCTTAAAATCTGCTAACTCCACTTGGCTTTTCAGCTCAGTGGTTTGACCTAATTTGATTTCTCTTCGTTTTTCCAATACACTTAATTCTTGAAGGAAAAAAAAAAAAAGAAAAAGAAAAACCCCTGTTTCTGCTGATCAATTCTCTTATGCTTTTTGCATTTGTATTTTTTTTTTCCGATTCTTGTCACCCAAAAGAATCCCAGTTCAGCTTAATACCTGAAGTTTAGACCAGTTCTCAATCTGGTATCCATTGGTATATTTATGACGTGGCTTCCAATAAAAATCAATTATGTTTAATGTATACTTGCTGAATTGGTATCTAATTTCTTTTATTTTTCTATTTTTAATGGACTGATAAAAATGCAAAATAACTGCTTTGATATTTAGATGATAATTTCTACTGTATCAGGCATAATACTCGCAAAAACTTGGTCTTCATAAAGCTATTAAACACTTCTTGATTTGTCATGCCCTTGGTTCACTGTGGTATGGGAGAAAACAATTATTTGTGCACAGCGAAAGGAACCGTGTCAATTGCAAACAAAATTCACGGTATATTGAAACATTTCAAAGCTTTTCTGTTCACAAAGTGCTCATGGTTATCTGCTATATTACATAACTTTAATCTCAGCCACTTTAAAAGCAAAAAAAGGCTTTTTTTTGGCATTAAGCTATCTGCAGTACTGGGCCTGACATTTTGAAAAGCAAACGGTAAGTCTGAGTATCTGGGAAGTCAGCTTAAGATGTCTTAAAAAGGCATTAAGAAGTTAAGCACCTGCCATCTGAAAAGTAGTCATTTTCTGAGGCCTCTAACATCTAAAATTGTTAGCCATTTCTGATAGCTTTGCTCGCACAATGTCTGCATCGCTTTCTTGCAAGGTGTCCCTTGCTCTTAGCTATCTACAGGCCAAGTGGGACAATAGATCTGTGGAACAGACAAATGATGGAAACAAAATGGCACTACGGTGTATGAAGGGGTTACTTAAATTTTCAAAACATTGCTAGATGTATAGCAAAGAATTGCCTCACTTACAGTGTAGAGTTGCCATCCAGTAGATGGCAATACAGCTCACAAAGAATCCTCTTTTAGGGATTTTTTTCTTGTCTGTTAGTTTTCTATAGGGCTTTGGTTTTATCAGGGGGAATTAGTAACTTACTGGACTAGCAATCAGGTTGTGCTCAACCCCGCAGAAGGGCGGAAGCCTCTAGTCTTAATTTTCTCTATTGTTTTAATCTGCGTAGAAATGCCAGTGGAGAAAACTTTGGTTGAAGAAGCTTGGAAGTAAATTGAGCTGTGAATTTATTCATATTTGTTACTAACACAATCCTCTGAGGGTGTTATCAGAGGTTCTGATTGAAGAGCTGGCAGAAGAAGTTGTAGATAAACAGGCAAAGTCAATGTAAATAAATAAATAGCCAAGGTCAGATATTGATCACTGAAGAGTTTTTAAGTAACTCAGAGATGAAGCAGCTAAGATAAAGTACTAATTGGGATGGGATGTGAAGCTTCTGATTTAAAACTTTGGTACCTCTTTCTGATACCAGGGCTCCAGGTGAGAGCTGGAAACCACCACCAGTTCAGGCTGAATAGTTCATGGGACAGATGAGGAGAAACCACAGCAAACAGTGAATGGGGGAACACAGGGCTAAATACAGTACGCTGGAGAGGAGTCAACATGGTCTTTTTAAAGGGAATTCATGCTTGGCAAACCTATTGATCTGTTAGATGCAGCTTGCTAGGATTTCCTGAAAGCATTAGACAGTTCCTCTTAATCAAAGGCTCTTATGGAAACGAAGCTGCCATGAGGAGGAGGGAAGACCCTTGCAAAGTGCGGGTTAAAGAGCACAGTGCCCTGCCCTTTGTTTCCTGAAGTATTAACTCTAATTAGAAGAAAAGAACAAGTAAAGCAGGTAAAATGCATAAAAAATATTCATAAAGTGATGGTGAATCATAGTAAAGGATGTTGTCTGCTGCCTTCTTTCTGCTGAAGAACTTTCTAAAGTGCTTTCAAAGACAGTTTGAGAGATGAGCCTTACAAAACTAACAAGCATTCATTCAGCTGTGTCCCTCTAAACCTGACCTAATAGTCAACAGATTTAAATCTCTCACCCATCTCCCGTCTGTACCACTCTTTCGCTGTTCACTTATTAAAACCAGGGAATCTGCCTGAGTCAATATCTCTGACTTGTTAATGAGCTGCCCAGCAGAAAAATCTTTCAGAAACCTAAAGCCATCTGCAGTATTGCCATGGAAATGTCAAGTTTTTTGAGAGTACAGTACCCTGGCTTCACAGAATTTTTGGTTTAGTGTCCACCTTGCTCCTTTTCTGATGTGGTAACCAGCTAACTGTCCTGAACAGTTTGGTCCATTGTTTTATAGATATCACTTCCGTAAGACTCAGTCAAATAGCTGTGTGCTTCTGTAGAGCTGAAACATAGCAAAACTGAAGGAAAAAACTTTGAGACAGATAATGTATGTCCAAGGGATTATCTGAAAGGGAGATTAAAAAAAGGAGAAATAAAATATAGCATTAAACATTCGGATCAGAGCAAAGAGGGAACAAGAGAAAAGCTGTTTCATATCGGCCTGGTGAGAGTAAGAAAGTAAGCATCCGTTTTTGTAAGCTTTATTTAAATTGAGAATGGTTTGAAATGGATATGAGACATACTTTACAATACCCAGTGCATTCTTAAGTGTTTTCAATTTGCTTGTTTTGAAAATTCTTCTGAGTATACCTTTGCATCTTAACCTGTAAGGTTTTTGTTCATTTCTAATGTTTATCTGACAGATAAAACCTATGAGCTTTTCAAAGTCAAAAGCCAATTTGAGAAAACTAGTTTTCTGTATCCCTGAACAACATTTTTTTAAAACCATAGCAAATCTATTTACAGTTTCTACAAATAGAACTAGAAAATTCTAGCTAGATGTTTCTGTTATACCATAGGCATTTGTTCTCTTACAGTATTTACTTTAGAGGTTCAATCAGCAAAAACTTGGATACAGACCTGGACTTCTGACAAGTTTGTGATGGTGTTTTTNTTTTTTTTTTTTTTTACTACTAGCGGTCATTTTTATTAGGAGAGCACCCAGAGGTCAGTGAAAAATGGAGTCCTACTGTGCTAGCCATGGGGAAAACACAGAATAGATTATTTGTCTCCAATTTCATTGTGCTTCTAATCGAAGTAGACACCTTACAACACTGGGAAAATATCTAATCTGTGATTTCAGAATTCTTTTTAGTAATGGAACTGGCCATAATTTTGGCTAGCATTTCTTGTCCTAACTTAATTTTCACATGCAAAAATTATACAAGCCATTTTCTCACTGTTTTATCATTCATTCATCAATTTACTTTCTAGACAGCAGCACCATAGAAAATGCATCACGTTGGTTTTGGTCAAGACTGGTTTTGTTTTTTGAAATGTCATAGTCTCTCTCTAATCTTTGTGTTCTGAGTCACTCAGAAATGCTTTAACTAATGGAATAAAACTGTCTGTATGATTACTTCTCATGTTTAGCAGCGGCCTTGGTAAAGGTTAAATCTTTTTTAGCAAATCCATACAGTAGCGTGTAACTCTAGCAGCATCATGTTTGAAAGTAACTTAAGTAACAAGTCAGGCTTTGTCATATTTTTTTAGCTTCTCTCTCAGTAGTGGAGACTATTCTGAATACCTATCTGATGTTGTGCAGTTGCAGTTTAGAATTGTCATATCAAATAATGTTTTGACTAATTAGAAACCAAAGCATCAGATGTTTGCAGTAAATTGTACAAAGCAAAGGAAAAAAGACATGAATTGTTATATGAATTTATATTAGTATTTCTTTCCTAGATAGGATTTTCTATGAAATTAATGAATGCATTTGACTTCTTTGGTGAATTTGAAGTCTCAAAATTCCAGCTAAATAAAGTACATAGTTAGGCAAGGTGAAAAAGACGGATACTTTTTGAATCCTGGGGATATGTTGTCTTCAGGAGTTTCTCGGGTATTAGTCCTGAGAACTCACATTTGTTCTGAAGTCCACTTAACATTTGTTTTCACACATTGTAGAACTTAGATAATTAGGACCTGCATAAGGTCCCTCAAAACATGTGCAATTGCTTTGGTTGCACATAGTTGTACAGACTCCAAAATAATGCCAGTGAAATGAACACACATTATTGGTAATAGTCATGCGTAGCTGCGTGTATGTAGAAAGAAAGATTTTTCTTCTCCTCTTGTTAAATGCCTGTTTAAATGCAGTTGATGAGGTGGAAAAATCAAGTTTAGTTTTGGAGACGTCCTGCCATGACAGAACAAATTTTCCTAGTAATTTAATCAAAGAATTGTTCTGGGTTTATACAGGTGCATCTAAAGGAAAAAAAAAATCATATTTCTGAGATTCAATTTTAAATAGCTTGAAAAATGTGAATGTCGCAGAGAACTGAATTTAACTCCATGATGACTGATTTTTCAGGAAGTCCAAACTTCAGTGTTCTGTGAAATTGGGTGCCAAACTTTGTCACTTAATTCTAAGAGGGTGTTTATACATTTGGATCAGATAAGTCCCTAAAGTCTGTAGGTGGTAGAGAAAGGTATTTCTGCTTGCAGAAGAAGCTGTCACAAAGCAGTGTAGAAGATGCTGTGCTGATGGGCGCAATGTGGGGCTGGGAGGTGCTGCAGGGCAGCCTGCTGATGACACCCGTCGTCAGGCAGAGCACAACCCGTGTCCCTTAGCACCGCTGGGAGGAAGACTGGGTATTGCCTTCCATGGTGGGAAACCAGCCTCATGCTTCGGGTGGCTCAACTCTGTGTGTTCTCCTCCTTTCTGTGTAACAGGGCAGTGGGAGGGAATGGGCTGAGCTGGGGTTGTTGGGACTTTTACCGTACACCTTGACCCGTGAGGTGTTTATTTTAATGTTATTGTACAAATTAAATTCATTGAAGCATGAAATGAAGAGTCAATATTAGCTGTAGTTTCACCTGGTTTTGGAGAGGTGGATCACTGCTTCAGCATAGCTGATCTCGAAAGACTAATTCATTCTGAGATATTACTGCTGGGCAAAAAAAGTGAAATCCTGATTTGCAAGTGGAGTGAGCAAATGCAATCACCATTTGAGTCGATGGGAAGTACAAGCAGCCAGTCAGACTAAGATAAGGCAGAGAGCGACTTCTGCAGAATTAGAGGAATCCATTGATGGAGCAGTGCTTGGCATCAAGGAGTTCCTGCACTGCAGGCTCCGGGTGTCATCCACTGGATGGGATTTCTTCTTGGGGAGGAAGAGAGCTATTTAAATTATTTTGGGGGAGGAAAATAACTGCAGAATTGGTCATAAAAGGATGGCAGTAAAAGAAACATGTATGGAAAAAAAGCCCAAAGGGATCATTGTTGAAACTGGGGGAAGCTCTTCTACTTTTTTTTTTTTTTTAAGCAAACTAAACAGCCTAATATATACATATGAAAAAGCTAGGAATGCACAGATTCCCACAAAGGCACAGGACATATTTCAGTCCTTTGGAATTGCCTTTCTGAGAATGCGTTAATTTATTTTATTTCGTCTAGAGGCAAAGAAAGGTACTGCCTATAGCAGGTAATCCTGCAGAAATATGATCATCAAAGTATTTGCTTATGTTGATTCCTGCTGAGAAATTACAGGGGAAATAAGCTCAGAACTTGTCTAAGTGAGTTTTGCTACTGAAGCATATTTAGATGGAACTGTAGATCTCGTAAGATGTAATCAGTTTGCCTTCTGGTGTCATGGTTATGTTTGCAGCCGGATTACAGCTTTGTGAATGCTGTATCTGTTAGGGAACAGATATAAAAAGCATTTAAAAGTAATTTGAAAAAAAAACAAAAAAAAAACCTGCAGGACTCCTGGGGTAAAATCTGTTTTCAGTTGCTAAGTCAGATTTTCAGTAGTGGTATTATTGAGTAAATTTTATATTTAAGTTTTGATTCCTCATTTAAGAGAAATTAATGTATATTGTCTGCAAAATACAGTATCAACACTTGAATAAGATCCTAAAAATAATAAACCATTGTTATGTCTCCTAGTCTACTTTGTCTGTTACGTTATGAAAGTGGTCCCAATTTGGACCTTCCCTGAAGGAATGGAAGGGAGACTTTCTGCATAATTTTCAGCTGAGTTTGAGTAATTTTGCAAAGAAGGTACTGATAAAGATGCTAGAAAGCTAGCTTAAGGTTTCTGTATGGTAAGCTGTAATCACTGAATTTCACAACTATCATAGGATATTCAGAAGTAAGGAGAATGATAAACTTGAGGTATAAATTACATGAACCTACATCATAAACCTGAAGCTAGAACGATATTCTCTGAGGAAAGTGCTGCTGTTTTACAACAAAATGTTTCCAATTTTGTAGAACAAAACATTAAAAAAAATTCACCTCTTTAATAGTCCGTATTTTCCTTTGTGTACTCGAAAGTCAATTTTGCAGTTTTATTATTTCAACAGTTGCATTAATTTTTTTTTTTAAGTTTGCACTGCTTACAATGTCTTTAGGTTAAAAGAACTGTATGCTACCATATGCATTTAAGCTTAACTGCTCAGGCTTACGTTAATAAGGAGGCTGGCATTTCATAGAAAACATACCTTGTGAGTGTGCTGTTACAATAACAGTATCTGGCTAAAGCTATACATCCTGCCGTTAGCTTTAGACTGTATTTATGAATGTCAGATTCAAGATTCTTTGGTTGTGAACATCTTGGGAGAGAGAGATGGTCTGTGTTTTTCTGACTTCAGACAACAATTTCAGGAGCTCATATTCCCCAGAAGTGATTGGACCACAACTAGATCCAAAGCTATCTAAAACCTTTTTTTCCAGGCATGTTCTTGGCTATTGAGGTAAGTCTATGAATGAAGTGGATTGATGCCCCTGTTTCATCTGCTTTTTGTTTTCAGTGTTTATTTTTCATGTGTTATTGCTTGCCAATGCATTACTTTTGGCAGGACATAAATGTTACAAAATAAATAGATATTCTGGTTAGTTCCAGTAAAATACAATTGTTTTTCTTACAAAGGTGAGCATTTCTGATCACCAAAGCAGCAGAGATATCAAAATAGAGACATTATAGTTTAGGTCTAATGTAGCTTAATTGATCTTGATTTGTTGGTTTTTAGTTTTTTGTTTTGTTGCTCTGAATGTAATGAATACTTCTTGCTAAGATATCCCCCCCACAACAGGCCTTCAGCCGCTGCCAGGAAAGCAGGGCTCATCACGCGTAGCGGTTTCTTGGGAAGACAAACGCCATCACTCCCAACGTCCCCTCCTTCCTCCTCCTTTCCCCCAGCTTTATTGCTGAGCATGACACCACATGGCACGGGATGTCCCTTTGGTCAGTCTGGGTCACCTGCCCTGGCTGTGTCCCCTCCCAGCTCCTTGTGCACCCCCAGCCTCCTCGCTGGCAGGGCAGCACGAGGAGCAGAAAAGTCCTTGGCTCTGTGTGAGCACTGCTGTGCAGCAACTAAAACATCACCTCTGTTTTCATCAAAAATCCAAAACACAGCATTGTGTGAGCCTCTACGAAGAAAATTAGCTCTGTCCCAGCCAAAACCATGACAGTTCTCTATCAAAACAGGTAAATCCTAATTCCTTTAGCATAGTCTCTTAAAGAAGTTACCTTCTGGCTCTTCTCAAATAACTGGCTCTGCTTTCTTCTGTTGAGGAATCTGCTGCCAGCCAAGTACCTGATTACCTGTTCTCAGACATCAACTTTGCCTCCAAAAATTACCAAGAGGTTCAGTCCCCTTTGTCCAGCCTGTTACAGGTGGTGCTTGATATAGTGCTGGATATAGTGCTTAATCCCAGCACAGTTCTGAGCTTTTCCGCACAGCAGTGTTTTGGGAATGATATCAACAATGGTCATTGCCTGTAGAACTCTTCACCTCATATGGATCTGAAGGTGACCAAATGCATTTATACAAATGCTGCTCCTCAGCTGCTGGAGGAGAACTTATAGTGATGTGTTTTTGTGTGGCAGGGCTGTAACATGTGGCCCATGGCTGTGCCACCCCGCACCAGCTACAAAAAGGAACTAACTCAGGTCCATTTTTTCCCTTTTTTCTTTCTGCCTGCGCTGCTGTGATTAGAGATTTTATTGCTTTTCAGGTGGTCAGATCAGAAAGAGCACAACATAGCATCATCATCTTCCAAGCCTTTTTCTCCATCTTTTCATGTCTAAAATCACCAAGTCCTGGGAGATGAGAAGGTGCATTTTGTATGTTGGCCACTTAGGATGTGGAAATGAAAGTAGATTACTTGTTCTTTTGTTATGCCATGAATATTAAAGTATAATAAAATTGTTATTATTTCATTTTCTTCCCCTGCAGATTTGCAGAGAACCATATCATGTTCTTGCCCTTAAAACAGGAATGCAGGCTATGTAGCTCTCTATTTTTCTATTTTTGAACTTTTTTTTGTGATTTCAGGTTCAAAACCAGAATCTTGTTAATAAGTGAAGTTATCGTTCAGAAAACCTCTGAGGGAAAATCCACACTTCACTTAAGCCAGTGGCAAAACCTCCTTTTGACAGGGACTAATCAGAGCATTCAGAGCATGAAGGTGTCACTGGGAAAAAAGAAATGCAGCCTTGAGCTTGGTGGTGAATCATGTGCTAGCATCACTAAGGGGGTAGTTTTGTGTACAGTGTGGTCTTGCTGAAAATGTAGTCTTCCAACACAAGAGAAGGAGAGATGCAGTTTAAGGCTAAAACTAACTAACAAATGTTCAGTTATGGTTTCTGAAGAAATGCGTTTGAAGATGTCACAGGCCAGATATTACTACTGTTGTTCATACCTTGAAAATAATGACTCATAGGTACTTTCAGATCAGAATATATGGGGATACTCCATCTGATTAGCAATCAGGAAAATAATCTCCTGAATAGCCATCACAGAGGACAGTTACTGATATAATACCACTTCATATGAAAAATACATTTCATAACGCATTGCTGGGATGCTACTTGAGGATTTGTAGATGCTTTGATTTAGTTCAAGTCAGAGATGACAGTGAGATATTAGGAAGAATGAAGGATTAGGCATAATATTCATAATCTGTTTCTTTCTATTATGTAATTTCGTTGTGGTCAAGTGTTTACTGTAGATACAATGTATTTTTTATGTTTTAATTCCTGTCAGTCAGATGTGATAAACAAAAGAAGAAACCTATAAATATTGTTGGTTTTGCCTGGCCAATGGTTAGCTTATGCTTTTTCCAGGTGGATAGCCCTGAATGCAGGGAGAGAAGGCAAGGTGCCTCAGGTATTGATCGACAGCAAGTGTTACAAATGTTGATTGTTTTTGATTTCTAAGCAGAACTTTTAATTTCTTGCTTGCTACATAGTATCTGGAACCTGTGGGGAAATTTGAAAAGATGCTTGAAGGGAAAGGCACGTTTTAATAATCAACACCCTCCCCAAATTCTGTTCTGTACTTGGGAAAGTCTGCAGTCCTCCTTCAGGTAATTTATTTCAGGCATCTGATAGCCTGGGCATGCAGTAGTCTACCTGATGATAGTTCTCAACTATTCACTCTAAGAATTGTATTTTGATAGTCCAGGTGAGAGGAGAATGCTGCCACAGCTTTTTGTAGATCCAGCAGAGGGACTTTTGTTGTTGTTGTTGTTGTCCCCCCCCATGAAGATGTCAGCTAAGAGCAGATCAGCTGGAAACGTGGGACTGTGTGTCCTGGGCTGCCAGTGACTGCAATCAAATATCATCTTAGTCTGTCAGCCCAGCATTTCTTATGAAACTGGGATGGTTCCGATCAGTATTAAAGCTGAAGGCTCCAAAGGGTAAGGAAGAAATATGTCCATATTATAAATGTTGACATTTTGTATTTCTGTGTAGATAAATAGATGTGTGTATGTAACTACTTTAAGTTGTTATGATACCCTGCTCCAATGTAATGCACTGTCAGAGATCAGTGCATTCTAGGGCATAATTAGTCTTATTTACTGAATTTAGTGTAAATATCATATAGAACTGGATTTGATTTACCTGGGTTAGAAATTTTCCTAGTTCTTAGATTGCTTTCTTGTTTTCGAAAACAAAGTTACTATAGACACTATCCAACTTCTGTGTTTTGCTTTCTGAGAACATCGAAGCAATCAAATTTTGCTCACATCAGTGCTCCCAGTAAACAAATTTTAAGTTTCCACACTTGAGTCTGCTCACTGGGAGCGGAACTGTATGTAGTGCCGTGGTATTACTTGACATAGTGATAGAAGCGAGTTCCCAAAACCCCAAACCAGAACCCTGGCACAGAAGCAATTAAATATGCCTTTCTTAGCTAGGATAGTGCAGAGGATGCAATATCTTTGTGCGAATGTGACGAGAGAAAATTGCATTCAAACTCTGATCCCAGCCAATAAATCTTACGACAGCCTAACTTTTCCTGGAATGATGCCTCAGGCAAAGCACAAGCGGCCCAGAAAGGGGTGGGGGTGGGGGGAGAGGGTTGTGGGGGGGAAGCTTAATGTTTTCATGATTCTCTTTCTCTATTGCTTCACCATAAAGTGCTAGTTCTTTCACAGTAAGTCTCAGAACCTTAGGGCTTTTTGTAAAATCTCCTAGTGACTGTGTTACACTTATCCCAGAGGGCAGAAGGAAACCATATCTTGTCATATCTTCCCATTCACATCACAGACTTCTTAAAGATCAAGTATTGGAACTCTCAACAGCAAATGATTCACTGTCAGTCCATAGTGTGCTTAAAAATTAAGGGAATTTTTGGTCTATTCATGTAATGAATATGTTCAGTTGAACAGTATTTTTCATGAAGTGATAAACTGAAGAAAATGAAGCTAGTTCATTAAAGGCTTATTTTTTCATAAGTCTGGTTCTGCTTTTGGTTTAACTCAGGTTGTGTCTTAGCCATACTGGACTAATGAACTGATTTCTCACTCTGCTGCTGATATAGTACGCAAATGTAGATCTTGGTTTGAGCATGTGTCTTAGGAAAAGACCATGCAACAAATCCGTGCAGATGTAAGAGCACCTGTGGCTTTGGTATTATTCATTATGACTCAGGAACTGATCTATAAATCTGTAGCCTAAACGACTTAGGCCTCAGAGCATTTCTTAGTCCTTTTTTTCACTTGAGGCAGAGAGAGAAACTTGCTTTGTGGCATTCCTTAGTGTTTTTTTTTCCCATGTGGCATACTTTTTTTTTTCACATGTTCCGTCTGGAGTGGATGCTGATTCAGGCTCATGGCCAAAACTGTTTAGTTCTTGGAAGTCAAGTGACAACTTCTGTTCCTAACAGAAGTGCTGATATGACTGTTTCTTGGTGTTTTTCAAAAGACATTTTCTGACTGGTAAAGTAACCCCATTTTGCCAGCCAGAGCAGAAGCATGAGAGCGATGCTCTTACTCAAGTCTGTTGAATTGGGAAGTATTGACAGACACGGAGAGTGCCTCAGAAGTATGTTGATGGCAGCAACTGTAGCTACTCTGACTATGCATATATTAACGTCAGACAGGGAAAAGCCTAAAATTGCTATGAAGAAACTTTCTGCCTGCACCAGGGATGCATCTTTGCTGGCATTTTACTCTTTCCCATGAGTGAAGATGCAAATGGGCCCTTCCAGGAAAGGGTAGTTAGTCTTCATGGACAGGACACCAGTGAGGCCATGGTGTGTGAGCATTAGCTTTCCGTTCTACAGCTCTTCCTAATTCAAACTAAAATGTGTCCCAGTAATTATGCAGAAGAAAAGAAAATTGCGTAGCTTTTAGAGCTAAGAAAGTAGTGCCATGCAAAAGGCATGCATCAGGATAAGAAGACTAACAGTGAGGACTCACTCTGTCCTGTCCACCACAAATATACAAGTTCAGTGCCAATGATGGCCTTAGCATTCTGGATGGGTTTGGCTGTTGATTATGGGTCAGATTTCAATACTTATTTTGTAATGAAGAGGGCTCAGGAGAGGTGGAATTGCTGAGTATCTTGAAGAGAGAAGGTCAGTAAAACCTTGCCAGAAGCTGCTGCTGTTGCTGACGTTTTTAAGCTGTATGCAGAAGCTCAGTTACAACATGGGCAGCAAACTTTTCTTTATGCAGTCTGTGTTTGCTTTCTGGATACCTTTATATGTTTCTTCTTGTACAACTTTCTGTGCTTTTGGCCAGAGCTACTAGCTCCAAAATGACCTCGAGGGATGCTGTATGCAGCAACATCCCCATGTTACACGCTGCTCCTGTTGAATTGGAGGTTGATGAAGGTGTCTGTGACTTGTAACAGAACTGGTTTTGTTTATATTGCGTGGAGCCATGGCTTCTCGGGAAATTTGCAAGATAATTTTTTTTTTGTGATACTGAGATCGTTAAGTTCTGCATTTTTTGCATAAAAAGGGATGGTAATGTAAATCAGTGCAAATCAAGTGAAGTAATACCATATTATAAGCTGAGTAGAATGTGCCCTGGATTTTGAATAGTAGAAAAATGAGATATTAACTGTTTAGGGAACATGTATTCCCAGAACGCTTCGTTTTCATGTGCAATACCTGGTTTAAGAATTCACCTTTTATAATTGTTTTAACAAATCTTCGGGCTATGTTGTATTCTCTGTTGATATCATAAAAATCTCAGCTTTTGTACTGATACAATACAAAATTGATTGCACTCTGATATTATGCAAAATAATGTTAAAAATGAAGCCTGGCAAGCAAAGTGATCCTTGGCAGCTTCCACCCTGCTCACTGGTGCCATTCAGTGTCCCAAATATGCTGGAATTTTGACAAGATGCAAGAGAGAAGGTTTAATTAGGCCACAGTTTTACTAATTCAACTAATCTGGGAGTTACACATCAATCACCCACACAATGCAGAGTGTTATTTCTTCCTCCCTTATTCCCATCTATTTGGGAAGTGCTTATGGTTTCGCATGTGGCCCCACGCCACCACAGGTGTGAGGTCTGGAAGGGCTGATGCCACAGGACTGCCTGCTCTTTGCCTTTGCCTGTGAACTGCCTTTTCAAGGTTTATGCCTTCCCCTAAATCTGCTTTCCTCTCTGGTTGAGTGAGAAAAGGCTCTTGCTAAAGTTCCTTCTAACTTACTATTGTATGCCCTTTTAACTAGGGCCTATGGGGCAGCCAAAATAAGTCACTGTGCCCTGGCAAGTCTGGGGACTTAAATGTAAATAAATGTATATTTTCACAGTATTGAAAAAATAAGAAAGACACAAGTCCTGTGGATACACATACATGTCCTGTGGATCGGGAAGTAGAAGTGGCTGCTCTGAGAGTGAATAAAGACTGTGACCAAAGTTTGAGGAGAAGTTGAGGTGTTCCACACCTTGGACAATGGTCCCTGCTGCCTAGCTCGCATAGTTTACAGGGAGCTTTGACCTTCTTTTTTCCTGCCCTGCAAGGCAACGTCCTCTTTTACTGTGGCCTGCCTTTGAAACTGGATTGGAGGATTAGGGTCTCAGATCTTCAGGCATATGAGAAATCTGGTGAAAATTGTAGCTAATACTATGTTTATCACCACCACGATCACTTAAAGGAGAGAATACATACAAAATGGGCTGTCTTCATTCACAGCACACGGGAAAGTTGTTCTGCGGCACCTGTGAAGCAGTACTGAGGCAAAGCTATTGGCAAATTTCTGTTAGTCCATTAACTAAGGACTAATTATTGTTCTCCTTGAGACAGAAAATGAGGACATCTTCCATGTTTCTCATCAGAACTTCCCACAATGGAAGGATGTCAGGCTAATGAAGTGTTGTGATGTCAGATGATTGTTCTTATCTACATCATGCTTTTTGGATGGATTTAGAAAAAATGTGATAACCTTAATGTAAGCAAAAAGTGGGAGACAAGCTCTTTGGTAGAAGCCAAGCATGCTTCCACAGATACTGAGAGAGGTGCCCCTGCTGGATGCCCAAGAGAGGAGCTGATCCCAACCGGCATTTAAGGATTCTGAGGCAAAACTGGTGTGTATCTCTGAGATTGAATTGCCTGAAGAGGCAAGGCAAAAATGTAGGACAAATTCCAACACGTTTTTTTTAGTACCTTACAGATGTGGATTCTTTTTTTCAAACTTCTCACATGAAAAATGGATGTTCCAGCTGTCTTAATGCTGAAATTGTGAAGGTTAAATAGCACCAACAATTATAGGCGATGAACTCTCCTTTCAGATTTAGATTTTTATCTCAAAACTCATGTTAAAAAAAAATGTGTATGTTGGGGGGTATATGTTAATTTCCAGGGAAACTAAGATGTTTTTGTCTGTTTATCTTTCCTGGTACGTATACTGTAACAAAACAGTAGATATCCGCTCTAAATCTTCAATGCTAAAGCAGATTTTTCAACAGGGATACAAAATGTGGAGTAAATTGTTTCTGCTGACAAAGGAGGGAGAGAAGGGTAGAAGATTTTCTTCACAGCCTCCATTGTTAACTTTCCTTTGTGGCAAGAGCACTAAATACCTCGTAGAAAACTCACCTCTTTAAGGCAATGTCTGTTGTGAAGTGCAAGGCACTACTATAGACTTTATTTTGTTTTAATTTAGAATATATATTAAAACATTTTCTAATGACACTGTGTAAGAGTTTATTTCCTGTTTTGGAAACAGAAAAAGTAGGATCTTATTATTTTAGTATCTCTGAAACCCTTGTTGCTGTATTTATCCCAGGAAGAGGAGAGGGTATTCAGCTCCAAAAGCATAGCTTCCACCTGTTGTTGCTGTGTGTTCATAACTGCTGATGTGCTCAGAAACCACAGACTGTGTGAACCCTATCAGTAAGTGGAGCCCAGTTTGTCTAGGCGGGCTTGTTTGCTGAATATTAAGGGATTTGCTTTCTGCCCCCTATAATTTTTAGTGTTTGGGAGCCTTCTAATTTATTGAATGGGACTGCAAAGTGCTGTCTGTGGGTTTTTTTTGGTTTGTTTTTAAGGGACTTACTAGGATTTTCAGAAGCAGTTACTGATTTTTAATGGACCTGCTTGAAAAAGTTGCCAGGGATTTTAACTTAAGAACTCAAAGGAAAATCAAAGGCTTATGAAGTGTTGCCAGTTAAGGACTTGCCATCTTTGGAGATTTGTGATCTGTGTTAGAAGCTTCAATCTCATCAGTAATCTTAATCAGAAATCCATTTTTAATAAAAATACCTCAGTCGAAACCACATAGGTAATTCATTTTGGAAAACATAGGAAAGAAACAATGAGGAGACAGCTTTGACTGAGATACTACAGGAATTTGGAATGTGGTAGAACTTGCTTTAATTAGGTCTGTAACCCATAGCTGTCATACACACTACCAAGTTGTTAATGATACATCAGAAAACCAATGCAATGAATTGGAAGTACTGCTAAACCAGAATACAGATGGAATATCAGTAGACAGTGCTGTAGATCACAATACGGCAAAATCACCTAACAGAAAGCATTTGAATGCGTGTGACCTATGAACTCCAAAACTTTTATGGACCAGCTGCAATTTAATCAATTCCCTAACTTAGCTAATGTGATGATCCTCTTGGTGAAAATGGAGAGAAACATCTAGTACTATGCTGAAGAGCTACACCAGGTGAGAATGCTCAAGAGCTCAAAACTACGTTGAGCTCAGTACAGGCAGGCTATGGTGCGCAGCTTGGTCTGTTTTTTTTTACCCATTCCTGATACATCTGTTATGCATCATCTTATACATGGACTGCAGCTGTAGAAAGAATGAACAAACTAAGATGCTTGCGTCAATAATTATTTCAAGCCTAGTATTGCTGAACAATGTGCTTTTCCCAAAGAAGTAAAGATACAGATGGAAGGTTAAAGCAGTGTAGCTCAAGTCAGTCTAATTTAAAAGGAACTGTAAGAGAATGAAATATGTTTTATGTAATTAGCATCTTAAAGCTTCGTCTCATTGTTCAGTTTTATGCTAGCAGCACATGCAACATTTGCTTTAAGGTAGCAGATTAACAGTGTTTCCTGAAGAGTTGAAGGTCACTAATTCTCCAAGTGTTAAATAGTGAAAGTCTGTATGTTTCTGCTTTCTGATGTATGTTAAATATTTGGAAAATGAGTTAACTAGTTTTTTTTCTCTTGCTAGAACCTAGTATTTTAAATTCACTGACACTGAAATACATATGCTACATGAGAATAAAATGTAGAACGTGTGTTGACTTATCTGTAGATATAACTAGAGGTTGCCGTTAAAAATCCTCAACAGTTGCCGCGTTTGAGAGATTACATTATCCATGTTTGTAGCAGTGTTCAGGTGAATGCTGGGCAATATCAGAGGGCAATAGTCAAAAATTTATGTAGCATATCCACTTTTTAGTATGCTGTGCTCTGCCGTTGGAGATGCCCTCAAAGAGAACTGTTTCTGTAACATCTTGTTTAGGTAATTTTTTATCCAAGTCCTGCAATATGAAATCGTTAGTATTGTTGAAGCGTATCCATAATAAAGCTTTGCAAAACTTTCTTACCACAAATGGGATCGGTCTCACTTGGAAGGTTGCTCATGAGTCCTAACGTGACCTTGGATGAGTGTGTTCTGAGCTTTCAGTTTATAACAGTCTCCTATTTGTTAGGAATTTTCCTACACCTGAGATTTAATTAAAGCAAGGAGGATGACTTCTACACAAAATATTTGAATGAACTATGTTGCAGATGAGCAAAAACTGTCAAAACCCCAAGAGCTTCGGGTCCTTGGATTGCTGTTGGGTGTCTGGCAGGCTGACTTCAGACATGCCTATCTAAAAAGTCTCTCTGGCTGACACAGAGGTCCTGTTTGGGTGATGATGCCTTTGAACTATTCCATTTGAGTTCCACGGCTTGTAAGCATCTCTGTTGAGATGACTGGGATTTTTAGTTTCTAGAGATGTAACTTTGTATGCAGCATTCATTTTCTTTTTTTTTTTTTCCACACAGTTCTCTGTAGCAATTTTTTTTTAAATCTTGAGCGTCAAAGCTACATGTTCCATAATTGTCATAAGGCATCCTCTCTAAACTATTGAGATATTTTCATTAAAAGGAAAGTACTGATAGCTCTAAGTCTATGGAAAGTGATTCTTTATGGACAGCGTACAGCTGACAGCTTATATGTCAGAAATTCTGAAATTAAGTAGTAGTTAACATAGAGCGATTACCAGTAAAAAATTATTCTTGTCTGTGTTGCCCAAACAAACTTTTCAGGGCTCCTGCTGGAGATGTTTATTAATCTAAACATGCCCAGTATATCATTAAGGTAATTTCTTGCATGATTGATTGAATTAGTTATTTATCGGGGGCGGACAGGAGTACCTAAGGATAATGGGAGGCAGAGAAAAAGGGAAGAGAAATTGACTTTCTTCTGGAGACATTAGCAAAATAAATGAACAATTTTTACCAGGTAAAATCAGCATTCATTTTTGCATACTGGAGAGAGTGCATCATGTAGAGCATCATGTAGGGCTGAAGGTCAAGGCCAATCTGCTTGCTTCCATTTTTCCAGTGATCCATTATCTACTCTTGCCTAGTTGGAGTCATTAGTACTTGCAAAGAGGAAAACAAAAAGAGAAATGGCAGCAAGAAGATTGTTGTATCTTAGCTATTATTGTAATGTACATACACCACCGTAATCAAACTCAAGCAAGCACACGGAGTAAGCTAATTAGTCTCTCATTGTAAAGCAATTACAATGAATAGGCATGTCCACTCCATAAGCCGTAGATGGAATAGGAAGAGAAATGGGCTTTCTTCCTTTCTCACACCGTTGTCACTCAAATAGACTAGAATTTCTTTGCCTACTGAGTTCAGTACTGTAAAAAGCAGAATACCACTTGATGAGTGCTTTTTGACTTACTTATTTCTGTTTTTTTCCAGACTGGGGACAGTTCCATATAAGACAAAAGGTCATGTATTTGTGTTATTGTAGAGTCTGGGAGTGCTACCCGTGGAGCTTTCTCTCTAAAGCAATTGATTCTGTATGGGTGGGTTACTATTATTATATCTATGCAGATGCTGAATCCAGTTACAATGAACAGAAGCCAAGGCTGCTGTTTTCTCAGACAAATGCAGAAAAACTAGAGACCAGAGCTAGCTATTAATCTGGCCTATTAGTATGCGGACAGAATGACTGATTCTGGTTTCTCCTCCCAGATTCTCCATTTGTGTCTGGGCTGGTTTTCTATACAGCTAGTGTATGCACAGATGCCAAACTGGTATATTACAGTTCCTTTTCTCCTCCTGTCGTCCCCCCCCCGT
>VXAL01008365.1:136925-199066 GCA_013399475.1 Chauna torquata | reverse complement strand
TTTTTTACTTTCTTCAAAGTGTTGGTTTCTCTGGTATTATAGGATTCTGCTTACATATGTTTATCCTATACCAGATGTCCCCATACTTTTACTAGTATTATTTGGGTTATTTATATATGAAATGTTTTTCTGGATATCTCCATCAATAATCTTGCAAAGCTCAAAATTCACCGAAAGAGAAATCAGGTCTATGATGAGTTTGAGTGTTTTAGGTCTTCCCTGCGACTATGGGCTATATGAGCTATGAATTCAAACTCTTCTTTTGTGAAATACCATGTAAATTCCTTGTTGCTGCCTCTGTGGTTTAGAAATTATTATGCAGCTAGAAGTGTGAAATATTAAGCATATCCTTTTATGTACTTTGAATTTATGGGGACTTCAAAGTCAGTCCTCATTTATTGTCTGGTTTGTTTCACTTCAGAAATGACTTGAACTGTGAACAAAAAGGAGCTGACAGTATTTTCAGATAGGCACTTTATAGTTGTGCACTTTGTAACTATATGATAGGCCTGTCTCTGCCTTGAATGCAAAATTAGCTTGTTGATATGTGCTGCTACAGACAGAGGAACAGATGTAGTAATTCTCCTTTATTTACATGAAATCTCTAAAAAGACATTTTCTGGCAGCATGCTAGGAATAAACACAGTATCAAATATAAACTGCGCCATGCTGTGTTAGCTCATTCAGGTGTCAGCTGTGCCATTTAGACGTGGGTGAGAGCAGGGAGTTGCAGCCCTCATCGCGGCGCTGAGAGCTCTCCCGCGCCGGACCTGGGGTACCAGCGAGCTGCTGGCACCGCTGGTCGGTGGGTGCTGGCCAGGCGCGCGTGCCGGCAGGACTGGGACCTCGCCGCTAACCCCTGGCACCGCAGCTCTGCAGATGGGAAGAGGGACATGCCCTGCAGTCACACCCAGTGATAACACTGCTTACGGAGGCCCAGAGCTCAGGGAGGTAGAGGCTAGCAGACATCCTGATTTTTTATTTTTTTTCTCCCCCTCCCTTCATTTTCTGTGATTTAGAGCTCCCCTGTGCTCATCTTTCCTAACTTCTCCTTCCACAGCTCAGAGGTTGAGGAACTTAACTGAGACTGGGAAATTGTGGGGGATGGAAGAACTGAAATGTTAGCACTGGGGGGCAGCTGCGGAGAAGCTGAACACATCTTATTTGAGTGAAGAAGTGAGGTTTAAGTAAAAACCTGTAAGTCTTTTGTGCCAGGAATATTAGCGCTGGTGAGCGGTCCTGAGCTAGCTGCCGCCACCACGGGGGGACTGCGCCCCTTCCCCTTCCTCACTCCTCCTTTGTCCTCATGTAAAGGCTGAGGAGGTCCTCTGGTGTTAGTCCTTCCTCTCTCGACATCACTTAAAAGATGTTAGCCAGTCTGTTGCATGTTTTAAAATATTCCTTTTTCTTCTGTCTCAGGTGTTCAAACTTTCCAGTGTGGGGTTGGGGCCACTTATTTTGCTTATGAGCAAGCAGCAGATGCATGGCAAATGAAATGCCTTGACTCTGAATTTTGGGCAGAAGTGGTGGGAGGAGACACAGCTAATTTAACTTGGTGGATGATTGATGTGGGTATGTCAATTTCTATTAATATTATTTTGAAATCACTGATGCAAGCATATTTTTCCCCCACCACAACAGAATACTTAAAAAAAAAAAAAAAAAAGGCAACAAAATCCTATCCCTTTAATTTGTGATACTCAGAAGCAGTTAAGCAAACTCTGTCATTATGGAGTGTCCTCCACAGGCTGGTGAAAAGCAGCTTCTGATGGTGCTCTTACCACTTTAAGAATATCAAGATGCTCTAACAGAGCTACCCACTTACTGCTAAAATGTATAAAACAAAAAGCAAAAGCAAAAGTCACCTACAGGTAGGTCTAGATAAATTGCTTTAAAATCTACTGTTCCCTCATTAGACAGCCATTCATTACAACGGAAAGAGCTAAATATGTATGCCGAGGTGTGGGTATAAAAGCCATGTTTAAAACGAAACGGAGTTGAGAGCCTGAATGCACGGTACTGTTATTCAGAAGTAGCTTTCGAGCTGAGAGTTTCAACGGGAAGGTGCTGTTTGGACAGAAATCAGCAAACGTTTAGCTGGAGTGTGAATAATTCAAGCGTGCCTGAAGAACCGTGCTTTCTGAAAAGGCAAAATGCAAGACTAAAAAAATCTTCAAAGATTTGCATCAGCCTTAGAGGACGATGCAAGCAGCAGGATTTGAAACAGATTTGCAGATGCACTCTCTTTAGGCAGAGAGAATGCTCATTAAATGCAAGATGCTTCTGTGGCTTGTGTGTTTGCACGGAGGTATAGGTTTGCAAGACTGACGTATCAGATAAGGTCAGAGTGGTTACCACACCGACAGTGTAGCAGCTGCATAATAAATGATGGAGAGAATCATGTTAGGCATGCCCACCTAACCTAACTTGAATCATGCGAAAGGGGAGCTGCTGGAATTCAAATAGACTTTCTGGTTCCCAGCAGTCGGCAGTAATAGAATGCTTTCAGGAAGATGACAGATGCAGGGGAAAGATGCTGTTTTGCACTATCTTGATTTGTTACGGCAGCCAACTTATTGGCGTGATGGAGTGACAAGAAAAGCAGCTGGCATGGAAGGTAGGATTATCAAAGCTATTGCATCATTATGAATGTAATTAGAAACTGACCATGACAAAGCATATGCTAGAATGAGCTGCTTCTGATGGCAGAGGATTTGTTACCGAGGTCTGGAAACTCTGAAAACAACATTCCTTTTGCAAAATGGATTTTGCAGTTTCGTTTATGCTTGTGTTACCCTTTCTTTCCTCTCGCCTCCAAGCTCAGGGAATCGCTTGAAAGAGTGTTGTGTTAGGATGAGGCTGAAGAATAAAGTCTTTTCTAAGTCTGTTTGCTTCTATCTACCTGAGGCTTCACAAATGTGAAACAGAAGACTGGCAGAGGCTTCCTCTGATTCAGTAGCAAGCTCTGATTGATGTATTGACATATTCAGGAATTCCGAGGAAATGAAGATGCACGCACTAATGTTTTGGTGTAATGAAAAGATATTATTGCAGGTCTCAGCTTTATAGTTAGTTTTTCTGACAGGTTTTATTCCCCATCAGTTTTTAGCTCTTGACATTTATTCGATTGTTCGGTATTATATAAAGAAAATACATCAATATCTCCTGCAGGGTTTCTCAACAACTCCAGCATCTGTTTCAGCTATTGAACTGTATTCACGTTTTGCCAACTTGATGCCTACCCAGCTGGTCTATCATTTCTCGCTTGATTACTGCTCTTAATTTCTCTGTATCAGCTTGTTTCGGATAGGATTTTGAAGTCTGGTAATGAGAAATGACAGTAACTGCTAAATTATTGAGCATTGGAGTATTCTTATTTTTGAAATATCAGAAAAATTTTGTGTGCATTTTATTAAATTCATATTCTGTTTTGCAATGAGGTTTTTGTATAATCGCTGAATTTGGCTGTGAATACTTTAAACTAAATGGGTCACAAGCATAACTTCCAACTGACTATTTTAAGAAAGTTTGAGAAAATGTAAAGATGCTTGCCTTGGTATGTGCATCTTTTTTGATGTATGTTCCTTCCTCCTGCCCTCCTTCCCCTTGCAACATATATATTCCCTCTCTGTCGTGGGGAGCAATCATTAAATGTATACTGTACATATTGAAATATATTTTATCACCAGTAGGGTGAAACCGCTTAGCAGTTTTGAACAGGTGATTTGAACAGGTTTAAAACAGATGTTAGCTCTGTCAGCTGGATCGCCCTGGATCTAAGAAGTAAAAGTGTTGTTTTCTAAGTGTAAGCAGGACCTCTCTTCCCTTCCTTTTCAGAGGTACAGCAACCATTCAAACACTGCTTGATAGCTCACCGGATATGATTATGTTAAATTATTTGGATCATTGTGCTATACAAAATGATTTCTTTCAACATAAACTCTCTTCTTCAGCAGGTGTATCACTTTTTCCAAGATTTTTTTTCCCCAAGAAATCTCTCATCATACTGGATATTCACTTTTCTGACTTTATTTTAAATGACTTTACTGGCTGTGCACTATGTAGCCTTGTCAAAGAAGGATCAGGCTATTAAACACTAAATGTTGCTGAGTAAAGCTGTAACAGTTTTAGAAAGATAGATGTTTCTAGATACACAGCAGTGAACCAGCCTTTAGAAAGTTTGAAGCTAAAGATCAGTAAAACTGATATACTGTTAGGTAGTATGAGCCTTTCCCTGCTTTGATCACCTCTGGGAGGCATTTTAAACTATTTTATTTAAATAGATGAAAGGAGAGAGAGGTGTACTTGTTAGTGGGCAGGATTACTATGGGGTTTGTGTAGTCAAAAATAGTTCCATAGTTTTGATAACAAAAATAATGGTTTTATTCCAGAGAAGTTCTGTTAAGCTTAACAATAATTTGTCCTTGTTGATGATGAAAAAAACCAGAGAATAACCCATATAAACAGCTTAAGTGCCATTCACCTTTTCAGGGTAGCAGTAAAACTGTTTTATATTGCATGTATTATATTTGTACTTCTGAAGCTCTGGTCGCTCCTTGTGACAAGAGTGCTGGCTGGCTATTACCATATTGTAGTTACTTGAAATTGTCTTTTCCTTGTGATGCTAGGAACTGTAACTGTGTGCTATCTGTGGCCATCATCCATCTGACAAGTGATTTTACAGTTTGTTTCTGTTTTATCTATAGTATTTGGTTTTAGGTTTTTATTTTGCTGATGAATTAAGCTCCACTAGGTGGAGCTAGCTGTTGATTATAAATAGAGCTACAGTAATAAAGGCTTGTCTAATCAGCAAGCTCCTGTATATAATGACGACTGTTGAAAATAACAATTTAAAATACGCAGAGCACTGAGTTGGACTTTAGCCATGAAATTCGAGATCTGGTGGGGCCAAAGGAAACAATTTCTCCGTTTTCATTTCCTTTTATTATTTTACAAGCTAGTAATCAAAGATGAAAAATAATAGGAAAAAAAGCATCTATATTCAAAGAGGGCTGGGAAGCAAAAGAATGGAAATAGAAGAAGAAAAGAGGAGAGAAGCAGCTATGAGAGCCAGGAGATGTTTCCTCTGTAGATACATGCAGATACTTAATTGTGTATTTGTCTTACTTAAGCCTGATGTAAGTTTTCTCTTGTCCTTACATATAAATCTTCTTTCCATTCTGTGCTCCTGAATTAATTTCTATAGCTGATATATGTCACTTCATATTTAGATATGGGATCAATGTTTTCACATCTCTTCTTGGGTTATCTAAAAGGTGTGCAAGGGTACAGGAAGTTCATTCACGTCTTGGCTAGCCATAATTAAGAAAAATGTAAAAGGTTACTTATTGAATGGGGTGGAAGCTGATTATATTCACTCCCTCACATGATTCGGGTTATTAATCCCAGTCAAGGATAAGAAATCTGTAGTCCTAGACAGTGTGACAACAGAAGAAAAATACACTCACTTCCGCATAGATTTACAGATATGTACCTTCGGTATGTACATATATTAGTTCAACAGAGGAGACAGAAATCAGGATATATGGTGATACTTAGGTACTTGAACTGAAGAGGAAAAAGCAAGGGATAAAAAAGTGTGCGATGAGTACAGGGAAAGGGACAGGCAAAAACAGAGATTAAGAATACGAGCTGGAGCAGTCTGACAGAGCAATGATAATTCTCATCAACGTCTGTTGAGTGAAACGCTTGTGAGTTCAGTCAATGCCTTGTTCTTACTGCAGTAAAAGGGAATTGGGTTAGGGAGCTGCTCAAATCAGTAAGGAAAACATGCATGTGAGGGAAATGAAAGCTGCCTGAAGCTCCAGGAGGACTGGAGAATTGGCCTTTTTGAACATTGTCCAGAGAAACATGAAACTTTAGTATGGGGCTGGACATGTGAGTTAGAATGGTCCTAAAAAGAGCTAGATGGTTCTAGACAAAACCAAATTGTTCTTGGGTCCATTGCTTGTTGGAGGAGTCTTGCAAAAAAGTAGTGGTGCCTTGTCAGCCTGAGGAGACCTTTTTGGTTATGAGCTGCATAGCTAGTGCTCAACAGCACAAACATACGAGATCAACTGTGGTGGAGACCAAGGTTATTGTTTGACAAGATCTTTCAGTACTTTATTGAGAGAAGGCTCTTCTTCTTTGTTCGTAATAAATAGTCTTAACCAGAAATAGAGCCTTTGAAATGTGTTAAGGTGTCATTACTTCCACATCTGCTTCCTGTACAGTTCTTTCTGCCACCATGCTGGGTCCTCTGGTTCTGAATGAGCTCATCCTGAGACTAAGCCCATGTGCTGCAAATGTTTGTTCTGACAGCAGGGACACATTTGTAGTGCAACTACTCTTGGCTTTCTGATGCTGTTCAGCAGTTGTTTCCACTCAGCTTGTGGTTCCTACTGAACAAGGTGGAAATTCTGCTTTAGAAATACTCCGTGTGGGAAAGTGTCTGACCATCTCAGGCAAGGATCTAAGCTGAGAGAAGGAAGAGTACTCTTCCTTCTCTCTATCACTAAAAGCTGCCGGTTCTAAAATCCACTGGAGTAAGGAGGACAGCAGGAGTAAAAATGATGTGTAAAATGAGGAATGGAGGGGCTTCAGGTGTTCCATGAGACAGCCATTGGACAAATGGGTGGTCATCACCTTGTAAAACATACATGGGGAATGCTATGTGTGGGAGACAAGCTTATCCAAAGGATATTACTGAACATGTGGTTTTGCTCTGCCAGCTTTCCACAAAGATGATATGCCTAATCAAAATGTATTAATAAACCAAGTCCATAAATATTTTTTTCCTTCAAGATCCAGAGTTCAAAATCTGTTGTTAGTTTTTTTTATTTTTTTACTCTCTAGCAGAATTAAAATTGTTAACAGTTTGGGGGGTTGTATTTGATAATAAATGATAAAGGATATCCTTTCACTCCAGACTAAGGTCACAGAGGACTAAACAACCTATCCCTGAAATCCTAGAGTTTTAATTATAATATAGAAAATGCTGGCATTTCCGGAAGCTGCTGGTAGTAGCTAAGTACCATGTTAACTTCCTGCATGATGCTGGAAGGAGTGAAGGGTGGGGGGAAGACTCATCAATCTGAGCTGTTGCTGGACTTTGCTGAGTAAAGACATGCAGAGAAAAGTGTGAGGATTTTCTGAAGGCTGATATTCTCTGTCTTCCTGTTCTCATTCTAGTGAAACCACTAGGTACTTAGATCAGAAGATTACTGTATTTAAATTGGAAATCACGAGAAAGCCTTCAGCTTGATGCTCTGCTGCATGTCTTTAGCAGATGGATTTAGTCCATTTCCTTATTCTTACTCTGTGCCACTGACTCCAAAATGTCCAATTGAGACACTGCAGAACGCAGTCGTTGTGGAGTTCCTGCAGAAATGTCCTGGATGTGGTAGGCCCAGTAATGCAATCATGAAAGGGGAAGAACTGACGGGAGGGAGACTGTAAATCAGGACTCTACCAGAAATGGGAGAAACATCAAGCAATAATAGTTTTATTTGCATCTTTTTTTTTTTAACTTTTCCTTTATGATCTGAGCATCTGCGCATCAGAATAAGGATGCAAGGTTTACCTGTTTACAAAAATTCAAAAACCTCCATCTGCGCTGCAGTTTAACTTTTGTTATCTTTAGAAGAGATCTGAGTCTTATTAAAGGAAAACCAGAAGAGTAAAATGAAATTAGGCACATAGTGTTTTCATTAGTATCCTCGAGTTTCCCAGCTTAGTGTTTTACATTACAACACACTGTTCTTTACAAGGTGTTTCTTTCATTTACATATCCCTAAAGACATTGCACAAAGCTGCAACCAGTGTTCTGACTTCTTTGATAATACAGAAACTCAAGATGCTAAAATGGTAAAACTCATGATGCTAAAGAGGCTTTTGGTTTTGACCAGTGCTCACAAAGACTTCTTTTTTCTCTATTTCCTTCCCTCCCTCCCCTCCATGACTTATCATAACTGGGGAAAAAGGTAGATCAGGAAAAAGTTAAAGCAAAATTTGAACAAAAACTAAGCTGCTTGAAAGTGTATTTTCTTAATCTATATCTAGTTTCACTTTCTCCTCTTTCAGTGTCCTTCTGATGCTTAGGAATAAAGAGCATGTAGAATTTCTTTTATGGGGTCAACTTCTTTTAACATTCACTCCTGATCACTTATATTGATCTGTTTCCCTGAAACTTAAAAGCCACACTAAATAAAACCACCACATGCTGTTTCTCTAGACTTTCTTTTTATGAGCAGCCTGTTATTTTTATATAGCCATTATGTGGGTCACATATATTTTTGCAACACATAATGCAAACAAAGATACTGAGAAAAGATTCATCAGCTTTGCCCTTTTTAGCAACACCATTTATATATTCCCACAGTACGCTTTTATTTAACATTTTTATTTCCTCTTATTACAAAATACCATTTATAATGGGAGCTCCTCTATAATTTGATACTAATGGTCGCAAATGATATTTAATAAATATTCCCTAGGTAGAAGCATTACTCTTTCAAAGGGAAAACTGAAATATTCACCTGTTTATTTAAACAAAGGGTTTAAGACCAGACTTTTCACTTTGCAGTCCCAGGCTGCTTTTCATTCAGTGTTGGTCCAGTATGAGACAAGGACTACAAACGCTGAAAAATGCATTCTCGTGTCTTCAGCAATGATTTCAGGTCTTGAATTGTGACTGAATCAGGTTTGATAGCAAATTAGAAAACTAAAGATATTAGATATCTGCATATACCTGGAAAATGTTACATTTATACTTTTCCCAGCCATAATGGATGGAATCTTTTTGGACGGATGCTTTGATGAAATGGTTTTTGTGCCATTAAGATAGCTGATGACTGAAGACTGTAGTTTAGATTGCTAAAATAATTTGAGGATATTTACGGTTTAATGTCTGTGGTGACTCTCAGATTAATAGTAAAATTGCAGACTTCTCATTTTTAGTGGTCTTGTTTTAGAGTACTGGAAAACACAAGGAATTTTTATCTTATAAATGAATTTTGTACTTAGCAAAACATTTCAAAAACAATAACATGAATTGCCAGCCCAGTTGATCCTGTGATTAAATCTTCGTATGCATGTGTCTTTTCAGATATGACTTCAGAAGCCAAGGACAAAAAGCATGTCACAGATGTTGGTAAACCCCAGTAACTAATTCTATTTATTCCCAGGTTCTCTTTTGTTTCAAAACCTGAGAAATAATAAGGATTGCGTAAGCAGCCAGCTATGATGCAACCTGAACCAATATCAAACATGTCCAAGACAGAGCTATGAGGATGGTCTCAGGCTGCTAATTTAAATATGTAACTAAGGCAGAAATCCAAAATGCTCCTTCTACCTTGGCACTGTGTGCAAACCAAAACCAGCACCATCATCTGCCCTCAGAATGCAAAATAACAAATGTTTTATTTTCTTCAGAGAAGCTATGCATTAATTTCTGTTAAGTTCTTTTAGCAAGTTAAAAATGCTTTAAGTAGTAATATCTGATTGTCAGTCATAATACCTAATCCCACACTTTCCTTAGAGTCACTGTTTTTTAAACTACATGAGCCTAAATGTGACTTCCTTTTAATCATCAACATTGGCCAAAGTGTTAGGGCAGATAATAAAGGTAATTTAACCGCAGGGAAATACTATGTTGGCATAAGAGCATCAGTTAGGATTACTCTTCTGGCAGCAAGCAAATGAATTTTGTAGGAGTCCTTAGTTAAATTGGTATTTACTATGGAATTGAGTGGCCTGGCTGACCCATCGAATAAACAATGTCTCAAGTAGCTCTGTTGGGCAAGGTGTGCCAAGTAGTTTCTTATAAACCCATGCAAACCTATGCACAGAACACTGATTAATATATTATTTAATCCAAGTATTTTATTATTTGTTATGACAACAACATATATGGTACTTCACAGAGTGTAGAGAGAAGTGATTTCTTTGCTTCAGGGAACTGTATATAGTTAAGAAGGATCTGATTTGTTTCCTCAAAAAGCAGACAGAATTATGGCTGCAAACCCTGGCCAGCTGTGAAGCTGTAACATATCCTTAGCAGAAATGGGATTGCGTTTTGTAGCCTTCATTACCAGCACAACTTCAGGATTTTACGCTGAATGCTAGAGATAAGCGTATCACACAGAAACATACCATCCATTGATAGTTCTGAGGTGCCATAGAAACGCAGGGGTACCAATATCAGTTGCTATAGTTTCTGTCTGAGCTGGAGGTAGGTATGTCGCTGGGAATCCTTCACAGCCTGTACTTCAACAGAAACAATGAAATTGAAAGAGCAGGAGAAAAAACATATGGAAGAGGAAAATATGAACTAGCCTATTACATATGGGAATGGTAGAAATGCCATGTTAGAGGACCAACTTTCTCTTCCTCCTTTTTTTTTTTTTATGTAACATGTTGATATCTGCCAGGTCAGGACATAATAATGTTTTTAACCCAAGTGAGCAAACATCTCGGAACAGTTGTATTCATTACTATAATTTAAGAGACAGTGTAAGACCCAGGTATTTGGTTTCTGTTGCAGAATAGTTTTCTGGTTTAATACCTTGCCCCAGGATTTGTAGAAATACAGAAAGTGCAATAAAACTATTGAGGAGAGGTGAATCTGTGCTGAAACTGTCAATTTTGTTTTGTTCTCTGGGATTTTATTTGGTCCCAGCTCTGCGTGAGTTTAAAGCAGAAAGAAGCTAATATTGGTTCTGCTGGACAGATCTGTATCGACAAGACTGGAAAAGCAATTCCATCTACCCCCAGCATGGGTACCAGATGGGCAAGCAGTAGCCTCAGTCGTGTCAGCGCTCCCCTGGAGATACAGAGCAAGAACACTGGAGACGGATTTGGGGATGGTGATACCTATTTCCTAAGTTACTGTATTGGATGTAGGTGTCGTGGATTTTGGCAAGGATGGCTGCAGGGGTGGCCTCTGTTGGAAGGGGCTGGCCAAGGCTGGACACAGCTGGTTCCAGCTGGCTCCATATTGACCCACAGCAGGGCACAGCTGAGCCCAGCAGCCAAGCTGGTGATGACTCTGGGAGAGTGTAGTTAAGAAAGGGCAAAACGCTGCACAGCAGCATGTGAGGAGTGGGGAAATAAGAGTGAGAGACTGCAGAGGGAAGACCGAGGTAATGAAGAAGCATGGGGAGGAGGTGCTCCAGGCACTGGAGCAGAGTTTCCCCTACAGCCTGTGGAGGAGATCATGATGGAGCAGGTATTTCCTTACAGCCTGTGGAGAGGACCAGCCTGGAGCAGATATCCACACTGCAGCCCGTGGAGGAACCCACACCAGAGCAAGCGGATATTTCCTGAAGGAACTGTGGCCCATGGAGAGTCCACAGTGGAGCAGATTTAGCCTGAGGGACTGCAGCCTGCGAGAGGGACCCCACACTGGAGCAGGGGCAGAGAGTGAGGAGGAAGGAGCAGCAGAATCCATGAGCTTTTTCAGCATGTTTTCTCTCCCCCTCCTGTCAAGGAGGGGAAGTGAGAGAGCGGCTGGGTAGGCATCTGGCTACTGGCTGGGGTCAAACTGGCACAGTGACTTTGGACAGGATTATTCCAAGTGAGCTTTCCAAATGGTCAGGAGGTAATGACTCAACCTCGGTTATTTGTAGGGATAACTGGTAATAGAATGGATGAGTGTTGATTACAGCTCATGCTTGGTTTAAAAAATAAATAAATAGATTGTAACATGAAACACCTCTCTGTTTGAAGCAGAGAGAGTTACTTAAGAGGTACTTGTCCTGAATTTGCTTTAAAAAGATGAAAATCATCATGAGGAGGGCATTATTACTAGTTTAAAGCCAGTGTATACAGTGTGCACTTGAACTAGGATCAGGAGCATGAGTAATAAATATTTGGAAAACATCAAGTGTCTTGGCTTTGCTAATATTTTTGTGTACTAGAGAGATTACATGCATTGGAGTTTTTCATTGGTTGTACTCATAACGTACAACTGAAACTTGAGTTTTAACCAGCTCCCAGGGTGTATGTTTGCTTTTAACTACTTACAAGTGAAGGAGATTTGGTGCAAGAAACCTTGACCCACCACAGCCTGTGGCTGTGGCCTGTGGCTGTGGTAGGCTGCCCATTCAAAAGGGTTAAGAAGAGAGAAAAACGTGATGAAAAGATATGCCATAAAAATAACCACAGAAAATGTAGCTTATTTTCTTAAAACAACAACAACAACAAAAAAAAAAAACACTAAAAAATAAGCTATTCAAATGGAGTTTTGTGACGTTGCACAGCACACAGGTTGTACAGATATTATCTGTTTCTACTGGAGTAACTAATAAGAAGCTATTACAGCATTTGCATTGTTTTGTTATTCTGAGATAATCAGTGAAGAGAAAATACATTGTGGCTTCAGGTTGAGAAGGTTTTACAAGATGTATTACTGAGTTGCTAGCAAATGGGAGGAAGAACAAGCTGTCATTTGCTGGATGTGGAAAGCTATCTAACATAGCAGGTTGTGTTCTGGAAGTTGTGTTCCTTTTCCACCATTGCTAACATGATCAAAGTTTCAAACAATCCATTTTTTCCTGTAAAATGAATGAAAGCTTCACATAAGCAGGAAGAATGAATGGAGGTGGGATGGGGTCTATTCAGAGGCTTGTTAGGTTCAAGAGCCATATTGGAACACCCAGCTGGAGTCTTGTGTAAATGATATCTCAGGACAAACGTGTTTAAACTTTTTTTTTTTTAAGACTTCTTTGAGGAGAAAAGTAAAAGGTCAGAGGATATTATGTTCAGGGAGTGTTACGTTGGGACCATTTTATCTTATTCATTACTGACTTCAAACCTGTGACTTGGAATTAAAAACCTCTGTTTCCCATTGTTGGCTCTCAGCTTCAGACATTGACTGCCTGTCAACACCAGGCACCTGTCTGCCTGTGCAATGCTGGGATTCCTGTTCCAAGATTTCACTGAAAAATGAGAAAAGCCTTGTTTCAATTATTAGGGTTGTAGGCCTTAGAAAGAAAGGCCTTTCAATACAACAGGAGTGTAAAGGGCTTTGGAAATGTGAAGGGTCACAATTCCTTTGTCAGGGGTTAAGAGAGGTTGTCTTTCGGTCTTTGGGTTGTACAGAAGGGCAGTAGTGGTTTTGGCCCACTTGTTCTCAAATTTGTGGGGTGGATGTTATTTCTGGCTTATGTGTAAGTTAAAGTCAGGGTTCAGTGGAGACACCCATGGAAATCTGGGTGTTCTTGGATATCTCTCCCACTTGTGAAATGGATTTGGGGAGGAGTGAGCAAACTGGTTGCACAAGGCCAGGTTCTTGTCTTCATCTGTTACTTCTGTAGGCCAAAGATTATTTATGGAAGCCTGGCAGTACTTTCTTTCCTTGTAACCAAAGAAATTAAATTACCCCACCCTGTTACAGGAATAAAATGTTAATCTTTACTGCGGATGTGTTTTCAGATAAGATCTATGATATTTCTTTGTACACTCTGGCATGATACTTAGCACCTGTAAATCATTTGTCTCACTGATTGTTTGCAAGTGCACTGGAATAGTCTTGTTTCTTGTAGTAAGTAATGAGCTCCATTGCTTGAGAACAACATAAGAGATGTTATGTGAATTAGTATGGAACTTGAAAATTCAGTAAGGAAAAGCTCATCTATACATGAAGTAGAATTAATTTAATTAATCACATTCTTCTGTTAGCATAGTTTCCTGAAGTCTGGCTTGTTGATTCAGTTTTTTTTTCTTGGTACAGTATTGCTTACCAGGATGCAATTTGACCATTATTATTAGTACTACTACTAATTCAAGAATAGTATTTTAAATACCAACTTAAGTAAGTCAATGTCTGAAGCAGTGAGGGGTTCCTTTTCCTTCCAGGAAAAGTAAAGGTGGGGTGAGACACACCTAAAATCAAACTGTTTTCAGCTGTTTTTGTAATCATTGTTTGAAGAACACTGAGTCCCTAAGAGAAAAGTTATATGTGGAAACTGGGCCTAAAGATCACATCAAAGGGGTACATTTTTGTCTATATTTAGAAAGCGTCTGTCTCTCTGTGCATTTCAGATGGTTCTCAGCATGGTGCTGTCATGGTGCATGCGTTCAGCTCAGAGCAAGAAAATGAAGATTCAAGCCCTCAAAGACTTGCTCCCTTGTAATCCTGTTTACAGCCATTCAAGATCAGGACTGAAGTTTAATATTAAAGTAAATGGTGTTAACCTTGGAAAGTAAACAGCATGAGAGTGAGTGAGCTTTGCCCCCTCAGGAGAGTGGACAGGAGAAGAGAGAAAAATCTTGAATAAAATAATTAAGAGAATTGTTTCCTTTTTACCTACTCAAGTATTTTATTCTGTATTTCTGACCACTGAGCACATCATGTCCTCCAGCAGAATAGTCCTCAGAATTCTGATTCTGTAATGTTGGGAAATGCTGTGTTCATATATTTGCGGTGGTGAACTGAGAAACGGTATTGACAGGAAACTGCTCAGACAGGGCGATGCTGCACCACACCGAAACATATGTATAAGATTCCTGAAAATGTTACAGGTAACTACATGAAGCAGTTATGCATCTGATTCTTAGTGCCTGAACAGCACAAGATACAGTGCTTGCTGTTCAAATCTGTTTGGGAGCATTAAAGAGGTTGGGGTTTGGAGAGGAAGGACCCCTAAGCCCATCCTGGTGTTAATGCCAAGCTGTAACCTCTCTAGTGGTAGCAGCAGTGAGTTCACTTTGTTTCTGTCTTGAAAGATCTGTGGAAGTTGGTGATGGAATACTTAGACTTGTTCCCTCTGAACTAATGCTGTAATGAGTATTATAGGGTGAATATATTTTTGTCCCTTATCAATTCGCTGAAAATACAAGAACAAGAATATATCAGTGACGTTCTCAATGCATTGCTTTTCAGTTTCAAAGGAGGAGAACCTTTCTTATGCTGCGTCTTTCATCTTTGGAAATCATTGCCATTAGAATTGAGGTAAAAAAGGAGTCACAACTGCAAAATTTCAGGAAGTGTGTTTAGGTCCTGGTTTGATCAAACAAAATCAGTTTATTCAGCATTTATTTGGCATTTTTTTCATCCCTTTGCCATCACCTGTATAGCTGGCCTTCTGTCCTCTGTGGTCAGTGTTACAACAGCTAATGTGTATTAAGTCAACCAGCAAACTGAAAATCAGGAACACTTTGTTTTTAGGGCTTGTCTAACAGTTATTTATGGTTCCCATGGTCTTTATAAAATGTCTAAAAGAAATAATTTTTATTTATTTTAGTATAAGTATTTTGTGATTTCATTTTATTAATCAGTACCTAAATTTTTTTTAAAGTGAAAATTTGTCTTTGTTCTTGTCTTTCATGTTATCTTCCTTTCACATCTTATTTTACTTTTTAATATTTGCTACATCTTCCTTGCACTTTGACTCCTTTTTCATTTGCTTTCTGAGCTGCGTCTTCTGATGTCTGTAGGTAATATTCAAGATTGAAGGTGCCAGTTAATACTCATGTTAAACTGAACGCGTATTCTTTTCCAGAGATGTAAAAGAAAGTGTTTGGCTGTTGAAACTCTCAAAGGCTAAAGTGACATACCTATTTCATGTATCGCATCAACCTGTTTTGCATGCCACTGTCACCCTGCCTGAAGTTGTGTAAAATTAGACTCAAGCCGTGCAAAACAAACAGGACGGGTATGTTGTGGCTGCTTTGAACTGTGTGCATCATATTGACTCTTCTGTCAGATATATATAAACTGGAAAATAACCAGTGGATGTGAAACATCCAGACACAGACAGTCTTGATCACCTCCCAGCCACATTCAATAGCTGTGGTAGCATTTACTGTTAGGTAACATTGACCAGCCTCTACAGCCTACCCACTCTGTTGTTATCATTGTTGAAAATGAGTCATTCCTTAGCTCTTGGATGTATTTCAGATTTGTGTCTTTTCTGTTACATCCCGAACCCTCCTCCCCGTCAGCACTCACAGCAATTGCTGACATCCTGGCTGGAATTACCCCTGCAGGATGGCTCTCTCCAGCAAACATTGCTCTACCTTAACATATTATTTGGTCCTTCAGTAACATGTAGGTTTATTTTGAGCTTGCATGCATGTTCTCACACATACAGGTAGTTGTTTGATCATGTGTTTTTAAGTTACCAAACAAAGTTTTTAAAAAGAGAAAGAAGACATCTTGGGATTTAGTTTTGCTAACACGTTTTTTTTGTTTTTGTTTTTGTTTTTTTTTGTAACATTTGGAGGATACCTTGTCTGCCACTTCTATGTAGATATTTTTAGTACAGCTGGGGAACTTGGGGTCATTGTGGCATAATTTCTCAGGTTAATCTGCTGTTACTTATGCTAATGTTGTTTGCAGCTCTGTAGGTTTGTGTTTCAGTTTGGCATATTGCCACTCCTGCACAGAAGCCAAAGGTGACTTTATCCACTTCACCTGAGATGTTCTTTAAGTACATTTTGCTTTTCCAGTGGCATAACCCCAGAATTCTGCAAGTGAGCTGATTACATCTGTCTTGATCCTGCCATAGGAACATGGATTTACATCCTCAGATTTATTCACTCTCTGTGGTGAAGTTCTCAAAAGCTTGTCTAGATTTGGCAGAAAAGTAAAAATTTCTTTTGTTTTATGTGGAGATTTTGGAAGTTTGGGAAAGCTGAAGTACGGAAACATTGATATGAACAAACCTATGCATGTGCACATGTATTCCCTCTACTAATGAGATAATTATATTTCACATCACAGTAGAGTCTCACCTCTGCAGGACTCCAGGTGGTTTGCAAACATGGGTGCAGTCTGAGCTCTACAAATTCTGGATCGTTAGGTACCTTATTATCCCTGTTCCAGAAATGGAAATAGCACAGGGAGGGATGTTGGTGAGCCAGTCGTTACAGAAGAAATCCATTACAGTTAGAGGAACAAGAACTTCTGTCTGATTTTGTATCTTCTTGTTTATATCTAGAATACCGTGCTAAACAGGGAGAGAAGTAAGATTTAGAAACTACGCTTCTGCCTACTTCATATTCCTTTGTGGACTCTGTGAATACACACTAGCTAGAGCCTTACTAAATTGTTCAGCTTTTGCCTGAGCTTGGATTTCATTAACATTATAAGATGTAGCTCATCTTTTTAGCTGAAGTTTAGCTGAAGCCTGTATTATTAGTCTCCATTCTTCTGAAGAAATGCAGGGGGACATGCCATGTTTCTAAAGCTAAAGCCAATCATAAACTAGGGGTGTTTGGGTCTGGCTTTTGCTCCAACTTTTGCATCCTCTAAACTAAAGGATATGTTCAACCCTCCAGATAAAAACTTTGTTCCATCTTTTGTTAGAGCTGCACACATCATACTCCAGCTTTTCACGAGGAACAATTCAAGTTTTTCATCTTGATCTGACTTTGACAAGTACACAGAAGACGGCAGTATACCCACATGTACTCCTCTCCTTTCCTGTTTTCTTTCTCCGGTTAACCTGTTTCATTTCAGAGGAATTTGGGAAGTAAGAGGGTGAGATTTTTTTTGGTGTTCCAAGAAAAACATTCCTGGTTTGTGTATTTCTGAGCCTGAGGTTTCGCATGGTTGTTATCATGGCAAGCAGCAACAAAAGTATATTTGTCTTCTCCTACTCAAAACAGCAAGAGAGCAGATGTTAGTAGGAGTGGTGCTAATAATCTGCAGTAAGAATGGCGGTGTATCTACCAGGAAAGATCCCTGGCTCACCATGTTTTCAACAGCTTTAGGGCACAACTACTATGTGCAATGAAGAGAGCCATGATCTCCAAATGAGCCAAATCTGGAACTGGAAGCTGTTTAGCTATGTTGCATAGGGGGATGCTGAAGTTTTCAAGCCTGCAGACTCCTCAAATGTGCTGCATCCTAAGGATTTGTCAGATGATCAAAGGAAATGAGAAAAAAAAAATCCTGGAAAGTGCTGTGGAAAATTCATCATTCACACATAGATACTGCCAACCAACTACATTCATAGTACTCTGTATCTTTTTGCTGCTTGGAATACTTCAAATGCGAAAAACTTATGAAGATATTAATTTAGTCTGAGGCTACAAAATTAAGCTCTTATCACTGGTGTAGTAATAAGTAAGTGCATGGGAGACAAAAGGAAGACTAGGGAAAGTGTGGGCCCACTGCTGAATGAGGTGGGGTACCTGGTGACAGAGAACGTGGAAAAGGCTGAGGTCCTGAATGCCTTCTTTGCCTCAGTCTTTACCAGCAAGACTGGCTTTTAGGAAGCCCAGGTCCCAAAGACTGGGGGAAAGGCTGGAGCAAGGAAGTTGTACCCTTGATGGAAGAGGATCAGGTCAGGGAATACTTAAGTGAACTGGACTTAAATGAGTTCAGGGGCCCTGATGGGATGCACCCATGAGTGCTGAAGGAACTGGCAGATGTTGCTGTGAGACCACTCTTGATAATCTTTAGTTGATCATGGCAACTGGGAAGACTAGAGGTCAGCAAACAACACTCCTGTCTTGAAGAAGGGCAAGGAGGAGGACCAAGGGAACTACAAGCCAGTCATCCTCACCTTGATCCCTGGGAAGATAATGGAGTAGCCAGTTCTGGAAACCGTTTCGAGGCATGAAAAGGGCAAGCATATCAGCAGGAGTGGTCAGCATGGATTCACCAAGGAAGTAATGCTTGACCAACTTGATGCACTTCTATGATGAAATGACTGGCCTGGTAGATGAGGTGAGAGCAGTGGATATTGTCTACTTAGACTTCCGTAATGCTTTCAGCACTGTCTTCCGTGAGACTCTCGTAGAGAAGCTGATGAGGCCTGGGTTGGATGAGGAAACAGTGAGGTGGGTTGAAAACTGCCTAAATGAGCCCAGAGGGTGGCGATCAGTGGCGCAAAGTCTAGTTGGAGGCCAATAACTAGTGGTGCATGCTAGGGGTCAACTCTGGATCTGGTCCTGTTTAACATCTTCATTAACGATCCAGACGATGGAGGAGAGCATACACTCAGCATGTTTGCAGGTGACACAAAACTGGGAGGAGTAGCTGATAGGTCATAGGGTCATGCTGCCATCCAGAGGGACGTGGACAGGCTGACAGCAACCTCACACAGTTCAGCAGGGGGAAGTGCAAAGTCCTGCAACTGGGGAACAATACCACCAGGCACCAGTACATGCTGGGGCTCAGTCAGCTGGAAAGCAGCTTTCCAGAAAAGGACCCTGGGGGTCCTGGTGGACACCAAGCTGAACATGAACCAGCAATGTGCCCTTGCGGCAAAGGGGGTTAATGATATCCTGGGCTGCATTAGACAAAGTATTACGAGCAGGTGGAGGGAGGTGATCCTTTCCCTCTACTCAGCATTGGTGAGGCCACACATGGAGTACTGTGTCCAGTTCTGGGCCCTGCAGTACAAGAGGGACATGCACACGCTGGAAGGAGTCCAATGTAGGGCCATGAAGATGATGAAGGGACTGGACTACCTCTCCTATAAGGAGAGGAGGAATGAGTTGGGACTGTTCAGCCTGGAGAAGAGGAGGCTCAGGGGGATCTCATTAATGTATATAAATACCTGAAGGGAGGATGCAAAGAAAGTGGAGCCAGGTTCTTTTCAGTGGTGCCCAGTGACAGGACAAGAGGCAGTGGGCATGAACTGGAACACGAGAGGTTCTGTCTAAACACCAGGAAGCACTTCTGTGCTGTGCAAGTGACGGAGCACTGGCACAGATTACTCAGAGAGGTTATGAAGTTGTCCTCCTTGGAGATCTTTAAAAGCTGCCTGGACATGGTCCTAGGCAGTGAGCTCGAGGTAGCCCTGCTTGGACCAAATAAACTCCGGAGGTCCCTTCCAACCTCAACCATTCTGTGAAATACAACCTCCAATGCAATATATTTCTTAATTTCTGCTGTTGCCTTTAAGTTGAAAGCAAATGAGCAATTTCTTTTTCAGCTCAGTTTCTCCCCAAATTGTCAACATTCGCAAAATCAGGAACAGAATTGAATGTGTTTATGGCAGTCATGGTAATTATGGAACACAAGATTAACCTAGCCAGGGAAGATAAATACCTTGGTATTCAGTGCAGTGATAAACTGACTTTGGAATGCAGCCTGGCAGAGTGGCAGATGAAATTTGATTTTTCTAGCTATACATAGCTCACAACAGACCACTGTGATATTTCTTGAATCTAAATGTCCCAAGAACCTTGCATTGTCTTTATAGTATGGGTAGTTATTCTTTTGTATTATTTTATGAAAAAAGTCTACAGCTTTAATGCTGAAAATAGGTAAAAGTCTTTGAAAGTTGCTGAAAATAGGAGATTGGTTTGAGCTGTAGAACATGATTTCTATGTGAAATATGAACTAGACCTTCCTCAAAGGCTACACGTTCCAGGTCTGTCTGTCTATAAATTGAGTTTCATTTGTATAATGTGTTCTGTCTTACCAAAAATAAGTAAATTTCTTCTAGGATGTAAGATCGGATTTGTCTGAGCTGTGGTTGGCTTCTGCAAAGCCAGGCTAAATGTATATAATTTGTGAAGAAAAATGCTGTTATTCTTTTCCCTAAATTATGGAGGCTAGAAAGATGATATGATGGTGGAGAAGCCATAATAGTTACTAAATATTTGCTTGTCTGTTTTTGTTACTGAAGTAGTTGACAAATATTTGCCCTCTATTAGTTTACAGTGATGTCTTCTATACATGGAGAAAAGTTTCACAGTGATGTTAATTCATTTTCTTAACTAAACAAAAATCTTTCAACAGAAGTCAGCAATAAGGCAAATCTTCAGGAATTTCAGTAAATCATGGAATCTTTGCTTCAAGTCTTCAGCATCCAGTCACCAATATTTGCAGTGATTCTTTTGTGCTGAATTTTTGTTCTGTAATTCTTTTTCCTTCTGAGTTAAGAGATGGCAAACAGATCTGCAGTTGAAGCACAAGGAGAGGGCTTACAGCAGCACTGTGTTCTTTTCCTGAGCTCTGCAAGTCTTTTGCTGCATGATTCAGACAGTTTAAGACCAGGGAGGACCTTTTGATCATTCAGTCTGACCTCCTGTAAACTACAGACCATTACGTTTCACATAGCTACCCCTTTGTTGATCCCAATAACTTCTATTTGGCTAAAGCATGGGCTTCAGAAAGATACCCGGGAAGACAACAACAAATGCAGAATGCATTACCACTCTTACCACTCAGTGCAGTTTTGTTGCACTGGTTAATCACTCTTTTCTAAACAAGTATGCCTTCTGTAGCTGAAAGCTTGCATCAGTATTGCCGCTCAGTCAGCTGGTACGCTATGCTACAAAACTTCCCATTCTTAATTTTTAAATTGACTTTGCTTGGCTTCATCTTTTCATTGACTTTGTTGACTGATATGTTGGTTGAAGACTATGATTTCTCCATGTCCCAGCCCAATGTTTTTCAGTGATCTTTCCACAGGTAGATATCCAAAGTGTTTGTCTTCATTTTTCAAACTTGGATTTCCCTGGTTTCCATCCCTTCAGAGCAGATTTCCTCTCCTCCTCTTGCATTCACTGTGTGTCAGCTACACACCAAGTAGTGCCTTACACCTCCTCTTGAGCTGTGCATGAATACAGTGGTCTGTTGCTCCTGAACTTGGTCCCATGGTTGCATACTACCAACACTTCCAATTATAATAATATTAAAGACCTGGTATTTAAAACGTACTTAAAACTGGTACTTGAAAATAACTTCTCATCAAGAAACTGTGACCTGTTACTGACAGAAGTGATTAGAAACAACTCCTTTCAATGACTGTCTTTTCTTTCGAGGAGAGAAGGCAATGGAAAGGCTTAGGATGACAGGAAGTCTATTTCTTAATGAAGGTTACAGTTCCTAAGAAGACAAACAAATGTTATTGTTTGGCAAGTTATGTCTGAGGTATTGGCCTTGGATTAGTAGCCCTATTGTTTTCCCTACCTCTTTCATTGTCTGCACCTCAGCCTGAGGCTCTGTCTGAGAACTCCTTCTACCTTTTGAGGTATAACCAATCCATTATGCTTTTCAACTTCATTCATACATGCACAGAGAAATCTGACAAACCTTGTAATTGGTATTTTCCTTCACAACATCTATAGTTACACGTAGCTTTTTAAATTTCTTACTGCTGCTAGTCATTGTAGAATAACGGCTTTGTGAAATAGTTTCCTTCAACTTTAGAACAGGATCCCTTTTGAAGCACTTTGTATATTTACTCACTACTGGTGGTCACCGCTCTCTGTGTGTCTTTGTTCCAACTTATTGTTTGTCACACATTTTGATAGGAGGTGAAAGAATCTACATGTGGTGGTCTATTTTGGACATAGACTTGATTCATGAATTTTTTTTGTGTGTCCTAGCATACATGTTTCAGGTAGGTAGATGCATTAATGGTGATACTTCCATTAATATTCAAAATATTCAAGCCCATGTTACTGTTACTATAGTATAGAGCATTGTTCACTAGTACTTCTGCTAATGATTGGGTGCTTTTAAGAAAAAGATTAGCAGATTATTTCACTGGTTTCTGAGAGCTTAAGAACTATTGTTTGCTTTCCTTCTCCTAGAATTTGTTTTGATGCTGGTTACTGCCCTGAACAGAGTTGTGGGACCAAAGTTTACCTGGGGATGCTCACAGTTCATGTTGTCTTGATTCAGCAAAACTTCTGAGTATTTGAAAATTCAGTGTATGACCTGAGCTTTGACCTGAGTGCATACATTTTTTAGGTAGAAGTTTTTATGCTGAGGCAGTTGGTCTCGTGGAGTTTATAAGCCCTACAAGTCAGAGGCTGTCTTCGCAGAAGCTATAAGCTGTGCAGCATTCCAATTCAGCAATCATTTTTCATTCATGCTCTCAGTTGTCCAAATAATTGTCATGTCTCTTATATTCTCTGTGTCATAACGCAGTATGTAATGTAGTGTGCTTTGATATGATGGTCAAAATGTACTCAGAAATTATTTGAGCATTCAAGATGATTGAAATTGTTAGCAGAGCCCTTAGTGCATCTTTTAAAGTATGTGTGTAGGAAGTGCTTCTGTTTTAAAAATGCTTGTCCAAATTATGTTCTTGGTGATGAGAGTGTCACCTCAGCAAGGTTTCAGCTATGAAACTCAGTGCAGAGTTGGGCCACATTATCACAGAAGCAGCTCATCAAGTTCTTCAAAGTGATTTAAATCTTATTAGTGCAGGTATTGTGTGATATTGTAGCTGACAGGTTATTCAGTATGGACAAAACTAATCAAGGGTTTTTTTTGGTTGTTTTGAGGATTGTTTCGTTATGCAGTAGTCTTCATTAAAGGTCAGGAATTTCTTTGGACATAAGCCTCTGCTGCTGACAACATACATTATTTGGGAGGGCAGCTTGAAAAAAGACTTAATACACCATCAAGCCTCTCAGCTCCCCATAGTCTCTTAAGGCTGCTGTCGAGTTTCAGCATGGTTATTATCAGTCACATCAGCCTCTTCCTATATTGTCCTTTAGAGGCAGATACTAGCTTACTTTCAGTGCTTTGAGTGCAGATTTGTTTTCTCTGACCATCCTCCAGATACAGTAAAAAACTGAGCATGCTAGCACCGTGATAAACGAATAGATCTTACTAGGTTTAGCAGCTTGGCTTTAACAGCCTATTTTGATTGTTTTTGAAGCTGCATAGCTCAGCTACTGACCAGTGCCATACAAGTTGTATTTGGCTCAGAGCATTGGTGGAGAGAGTTCGCATGTGCCTGGAGAGCAGACAGTGAGGCTTTGTTTGCCTCGAAGACCATGCTGATATACATCAAGAATAAGTTTCCTCGTGCTCTGCCTGTCAGCACTAAGGAAAAATTACATATGGATTAACTTTGAAGACAGGTCCACTGACTGCAAAGGTCAGTGCTGGTCTTTCCTGAAAATTAGTTCTTGTCAGAGTATTAGAAATTTCTCTTAATGACAAGTGAGGTAAAGGGATGAAATGGCCCAAAGAAGACAGAGGAGGGAGAAGTAGGCATGGGTGAAGAAAAGCCAAAAATAGTGGCAAAGAAGGTGAGAGTGGTGGAAAGATGGCCCCAGCCAGGGGTCGCTTTGACACCTACGGGCAGATTGTTCATCTGGGAAGTTTGCATCTGGGAATGTCAATAGTCATATAAAAACCTATACCTTTGTAAAGTATATGAATTTCAAGCAGTGATAAGGCAGAGGGGAAAGCATCTTATTTCAGTTTACCTCAAAGTCCCAGCAGAGTAAGACTATTTTGTGAATATTTCAGTCTCACAGGACTTCCATTTACCAAATAGCCACCAAATGGAGACTTTCTCTTTAATAACTCATCTTCCTTTAACTGCAGCTGCTCCAGGGCCAGATATAGAATGATTACATTATAAATATCAGGTTTCCAGGGTAGACCATGGTAAGCTAAAATGTCAGTTTGCCTAGTGCAAACACTTGACATATGTTGAGCTGAATGGGGAGTAATGAGGTTGGAAACTGTCTATTTGCTCCTGGTCATCTCTCTTTAGAAATTTTTTCTGGGTGCACACTTGACAGGGAGTAGATGACTAGCACTATTTCATCTCCTCTCTTCAGAAAATACACACTGACTTAATGTGCAGGGAGCTGAGCTGCTAATGCTCAGTGTGAACTTGTCTCATGGCTAGACTGTCAGAATTATCCTACTGTTGCTTTAATGAACTAGATGTAAGGCCAAATGCACCTTATAAAAGTTGTAATGGTTAATTAAACTATAGCTCTTTGGTAGTTCAAACCTGAAGGCTACAGAAATACCGCGTGTATATCTGAAAGTGAAGTGGGACTGAAACACGGGGCTTCTTTCTCTTCATAGATACTTCGCTTTAATATGTCCAGATGAGATAAATGGGTGAATATATTCAAGAACATTTCCTTTTAAAGAGATAGGGAGCTTGCTTAATGATTCCCAGCCTGCCCCTTTCATTCCTGTTTCTAATGCACCATCACTTCCACCCTTCTCACATCAAAGAAGAGATGAAAATGGCACCCTGCAGAGCTCATGAACACTGCTCTGAAAGTGCTAGCAATGAGTGGTTGATTTTTATTTTAATACGAAGCCCGCAAGCAGTGGCTGCCTGATTTCTGCCCTCCCCTACTATCTCCTCTCTCCAGGGATGCAGGTGGCTTTGGCAGTGCCGCAGCCCTGCCTTTACCTGGCTGGGGTGGGATGTGGGGGCTGCAGTACCTCATTTTGGCCGATTGTTTTTTCAGTGTCTGAGCTATGCAGGTGCGTATGTGCGGCAAGGGAGGATGTGTGCTAACACCTTGTCTTTGGGACTTTTGCAGTTCTGTGTGGTTGCAGTTTCCTCTTAGCCTGGTGGCCAGACACTATGGGAGCATCATGGTTGGCCAAGGGGACTGGGAGCAGAAAACCTCCTCCTCCAGCTTGGCTTAGACCACCTAGGAGGTGGAAGGGAGGGCAGAGGGACTGTACTGCTAGTGCAGCCCAGAAGAGGCAGAGGTGTGCTAAGAAAACACCTGAGGGCAAGATGGAGCCCACCTAGCTTCAGGCACTTCCGCTGGGACATGGTTGAGAGTGAGAGGTGCCACCAGGACCACCTTCTGGAGCTCCTGCCCTCCCTGCTTCAGAGCAGTATCAGTGCTGCCTCTGCCTGCCAGCAAAGTCCTCCAGGTAGGACAAGTCCAGGCCGTAGTGCAGTGTCAGGCCAAATGGCTTTGTTGGCAATGCAGGGAAGTTTCCATTTAGTTCCTAAACTCTGGCAAGGTCATCCACTGTGTTTGTGTGTCTCAAAATCTCAGTATTACAACAAGAGGCCAGGGAAGCAAGATGGACTGTGTCGATGTAGGTATGGATTCCTAAGTAAATTGAGCTGCATATTCACACTCTCATTGCACTTACATAGGGAAAACATTTCAGTAGGTAATTACAAATTAAGCATTTAGAAGGCATATCATTTAACGCCTCTGTTTTCAAAGAACAAGTTAGAAGCTCAGGAGCAGAGAAAGAGGTATTTAACTGTAGGTTGAAAGTTATTACAGGCATGATGGGTACCAAAAAAACCGTCAAACCCCAGAATGAAAACAAACATTTAATCTAGTAAGAGCTGGTTGTTTTCCAATCATAATCTTTCAATAGCTGCTTGAGAGAGGAGAAAAAATACAACCCCAAAACTACAGCTATTGCATGTGATGTCTGCATTCTACAGTAGTGTGGCCAAGGCTGATGGTTCTTGTTTTTAATTAATAAAAATGCCCCTCCTCTGCAACAGGGAATAAATGATAATGATTTATATACAAGTTATCATTGGCGATATTTGGCATGTAAGTGATGGCCTTCTTCAAAAAAAGACGATAGAAAGTTACTAGAAAGAGACAGTTCTTTTTTTTTCCAAATGACAAAAATGTTTTCTAACTTTAAATTTTTCTATTTACATATTGTACATTTAAGGAATTGAAATGTTCTGTCAAAATCAATAAAAGATGGCAAAAATGCTGTTTAATAGGCTATTATGTATTTTGATAGTATTATCATTTCTTGGCTTTATTTGTGTGGGTTTTTTTGTTTGTTTTATTTTCTTTTGTTTTCTCTCTCCAGCAGCACTATTAATTTTCAATCCCTTCTGCTCTGTGTGGGCTGTTGTCCAGTGACCTAGAAACTGAAATGTGTTACGGATTTTGGACCATTACTGTTTATGTGTATTGGGAGGGCAGGCACAAGGGGTTACTATTTGAGGAGTGAAGTAGTGTCATGTTTTCTTTTTAGATATCTTTTTATGTGAGGATATGTGTGTTTGTGTGTGTATATATATATATATATATGTATATACATATAGTGTATACACGTATATATAAAGTGTGGTGTAGCTTGTCTTCTGCAAATAATTAGATGTGGCCTTCTGTTTAGAAGAACTGTTGAGCCCAGTGAATAAGAGCAGGAACTGATGAGAACTCAAGTTCTAAGAACCTGGTTTTCTCTGTACCTTTCCTGTCTTTCTGACCTAGGGTTGTCCTCTGCTGGAAGAGAGGTGGGCTGTGCATTTGCCCCTGAACATTTGCAGTGGCTTGCATAGAAGATGATTCGTGGTTTAAGCAGGAGTTCACTTAGCTGATGTAATGCCCTGTGACCATGGCCAGAATACATATGTAGACAAAACACTTAAAAAAAAAAAGAAAAGTGGTGTGGTTTTTTTTGGTTGGTTGGTTGTAGGTACAAAAACTTTTGTACATAGTAAAAAAAAAAAAAAAAAAAAAAATACANAAGTACATATGGTCAGATATCCATGATGCTGAGGAGTTTAAGCAGTTTTGGGACCAGTAGTCAGTTTGTGACTGAAGAATAAAAACCCAGTGGGAGCAGTTAGGCACTTAGCCCCCAACACAGGAAGCAACTAAGTCAGTCCTGTTTAAAAAATAAAAATAAAAAAATCAGTCATGTAGTCAGTCACTGTCAGTCAGCATGTGACCAAGAACACTGTGGTTGAACCTGTGTCATTGCCGCCCATCAGAGGTCTGCCTTCAGAGGACCTGCAGACCACAGAGCTTGCTCAGCTGGACTTTAAGTGATGGTTATGATATGGCCAGAGTGGTGTAGCAGACTATACAACTTAATTTAATTGTGTAAGCATTGTTAGTATAGTTAGAAAAAAATTAAAATATCAAGCCACGAATTATGTAGATCCTGCAGATATTAATCAGCAGGTGCCAGAATAGTTTTCTTAAAAGAATGCATAAATATTAAAAAAGGCTCACTTCGCTTTTATATGCAATTAGAGGAGGCCTTATGCGATCAAGTATTGTTGTTTACTTGTGTTCAAGCTGCCTTCTCCCTTCTTTAACCTAAATATGCCAAAGAAAAGCAGTCTACATACCTAATTTGTTTTGATTAATTTGTGATGATTTGCTTATTCGTAATTTGTTGCCTTTTTCCAGCTGTATCCAGATGCTTAAATATTAACCAAGAGCTTTTCCCCCATTTCTCTTTTGTTGCCACATGAATATCATTTTGAATAATGCATTTTTGATTTCCATGTTTCAAAGATACTTGGAAATAAACAGTTTTGAGCGTTAGTAGCTGAGAACACAAACATCCAGCCGCCACTTGTTTAGATGTTCTTTTATCTGAAGCTCAACTGTTTGATTAGTCCTATTTAGAGGATGCTGGAGGCACCGATGCTGTACGAACACCTTTCCGCTCTTTAATGAACACTTGTGTGTCCTCCAGCAATACCAAATCAGTCTCATTGTCTAAGCCATTATGAGTAGCTCTATCAAAGAGGCGCGTGTGGTTTGTTGTGCTCGATTGGGCTCTGTCAGAAGACGCCCAGGCCCCCTGCTCCACAAAGGCCCGTGGTTATAGTGTGAGCTTAGCGCTTTCGGCTGAAATCCCATTTTGAAGTTGTTCACCTGCATCACAGAAAGGAGAAGGGCACAAGGACATTTACAAGACCTTTTGTCATGGGAGGTGTAGCAGCACATGAAACCAGTAGCATCAACTGAGCAGTTGCACTGGTAGCAGTAAAGGGGAGGTATGTTCGGTGATGAAAGGGCCATGCTGCCTACAGACAGGCAGAAGGAGCACCCAAGGCTCTTATACAGGTTTGCTTTGTCATGTTGGTGTGAGCTTTGTTTCTAAGGTCAATAAACCCAGATGTTATCGCCGGTAGCCTGTACGCACACAGAAGGCAAAGCCTTGCATTGGCACACCTGACCCAATACTGAAAGCAGTAAACGAGTTTACCTACATAAAGATGAGAGGTGGATGGGTAATTAGGTGTGATGACTGAGTAATTCAGTGACCTTGTTTACTCTTCTAAGCAGTATGAGAGGAAAAAGATTGCATTAAAAAATAAAATAGAAATTGTTCTGGTATATAGAAGAGCTGTTTTGTAAGTAATGAAAAAATTATTGCCCCTCTATTACTCAGTCTGTATTGAGAAAGTGAGATCATCAGAGGATTCAAAGAGAGTGACTAAAAGAAGCAAAAGCCTTTAAAAGAATTAGTTCACAGACTGGATAGAATATATACAATTAGCACAACCTTTCAGAAGTTATAAAGATTTATGCTACTTTTTCTCTTCCTGTGTCAAAAACACCTGACCAAATGGTAGAATCTGAGGGGTTCGTGTTTTCAGATGTTTTTCATTACAAAAGGCATTGTAATAATTAATAAATTGGCTGATATAGTTTAATTCTGTAACAGATAAGTAATGACCAGAAAAGACTATGTGTGAATTAATGAATGCAGTATTTATATTAGCCCTGCAGGGCAACACTAAGGAAACATGCAAACTAATGAACAGTTTAATACCCAGTAAGTGCGAAATAGACTGACTCCATAGAAACCCTAGGACAAGTGAGGATAAATATAACTTTAATTCCTTATTTGACTAATTCCGCAATGCTTCGAGATTAACATGTTACTGTGTGTTTGTGTGATTAATCTGTTGCATATTATGATTAACCTGTTAGTTATTGTCTGTAAATCATTTCTCTCTATGTGCTTGCTCTAGGTTTCTAGACAGAAAAGCAAACTATTCTCTCATGCGTATCCAGTGACTTGGCGCTCCTTGTAATTCTTCCTCTGTCCTCTGGTTCCGAAGCTGCTCTGAATTTTGGCTCAGTTTCCATCCTAATCTTTTGTGTCGTCTTCATTCTTCCTTGTGACTCATGAAGCTCTTTGCTTAGATGTATAGACTGTCTGAGATATTTTATTCTTCTCTGGATTAATTTTAATAGTGTTTTCAGGTTACATTGAGTGAAGTTTGATACTAAGTTTCAATGGACTATTAAAATATTTTAATAATATTTTGGCTATTGAAGACTAATTTAAACATTAGTTAATGGTAGATTCTTTCAATGGAACTTGATTTTTGTATTGCAAAAGTGAGTTTTTCATGTTCCATATGTTTATTTTCCTCTGGATGTTTCTTTAGAACTTAGACAGCATTGTATAGTTTCTTTTCTTGTAGCAGCTGTATTCAGGATACTTAGTAAGATATTATGTGCTATCTGCAGCATTTTGTTATGTACCAAGGTTCTGTTGTGAAGCTAGCGTTGCCATTAAAGTAGATGAGTGTGCTTTAGTCATCAGATGACTATTACAATTATTTTATCACTTTTTTTTTTTCCAGCAGAGTAATCGCTTTCTCATTGATCTGGACATACAACTGGTAGATGGATGTAGGGAAGGGCTGTAAAGCAGCAGGCTCCAACCGCATTAGATTGATGTATCAGGCAGCTTCCAGCTGGGTGTGATAGGAAGATTACAGGGCTTCAACTGTATCCCTGTACAACTCAGAGTGAGCTCTCTAAAATCTGCCCAAAAGATTCAGCATAGTCATTGAATTTTTGAGAATTTCCTGTTACAGCAGATGTAGAATATGCTGGAAGAGAAATCTTGACTTGTGAAGACATTGAACTTCAGCACATCTTCAGTATGCATACTGCAATTGTACCTATATGCTGAGATTTTAAAACAAAAAGAAATTGAGTTACATGAAAAAACTTCTGCCTTCTGCTTGCAGATGTGTAAGATGCCTTCCTTAATAATCATAACAACAGGTGACATTAATAACAACGTTGTCCCAGGAAGCATGCAGTGCTACAGAGGGGCAGCTGGTGCCAGTCTCACCTGTGCAGGCAGGGTACCGAGACCCTGTGCTATAGCTGGGGGAGGCTGGAGGTGCTGGGATGCAAGGGCAGGAGGGGGAAGGTGCTGACCCCAGAGAGGTGAGTAAGATGGAGTGCGACTGCCAGCCCCATTCTCCATTGCTTGGTCCGTGGTATGATAACACTTCTTGCACAGGAATTTACCCACCCTTTGCACCCACTGCTGTCCTCATCGTACTTGTGCCTCACTGGGAGCCCGTGCTCGCACCCTGGGCACAGGCACCGGCGGCCTTGGTTTGCCACCCACAGCCTCTGTCTGGAAGTGATCCCAATAACAGAGGTTTTTCTGAAAATGCTTCCACAGAGTAAATATGAATGGGATGTTGACTAAAGTGTGTAACTAGAAAGTGTAGTGAAACTACAAAAACATTATGCAAGTCTTCTGGCCTTTTTTGTTATCCTTTATAAAATACTATTTTCAGTGGCTACGTTTAGCATAAACTACATCTGCTTGTGTGATACACCTAAAAATTACACTGGAAGAGACAACACGAATACATAAATGGACATAACTTTCCTTGTATACTTCCAGTCAATTTTGAAAATCATTTATATAGTGCAATTTAATGTTTGTGGGAGCAAAATTTTGTAATTAGATACTATTCACTGAAGATTGATCAAAGAGAAACCAATAAAAATATCAACTAGTTTGTGTGTGTTAGAATGACTTACAGATTTGGCTTTTCTTCCTGGACAACCTTGTATTTCATCCTGACTTTAGGACCTAGCCTCGCTAATGACTTTGGCACAGTCTCATATAATTAATTTTATATGAAATGAAGTTGGTCCAGGGCTCAGAATGAGCCCCACATGTCCACATTGTTTGTACAAAAATAGCAGCCTTAGGATAATGTTTTTTCTCACATTTTCATTTCTACCGATCTCTGTTCTTTTGCAGTCATCACTTGAGACTCTGCTATTTACTGAATGACTAACATACACAGATTCCTGGTTTATTTGAGGCTCTGAGAAAGAGAAGGCAGCATAATATGTACAAAAGAAATACATCTGTAGTTTAGTTAATCTGTTTGAAAAGGTTTGTTTTTTTTATGATAAAAACACTTTCTGGTAAATTAGTACTGCAGTACTTTAATGTCAAGAATTCTGTGAAATCTAGTAAATACCAAAAAGATTTACGAGAGTAGATTTCATCTTGGCAGGATCCCATGGGAGACTGCCTTGGAGGGCAGAGGGGCTTTGAGCACAAGGACAGTCCTTTCCAGCACGTAGGAAATCAAGCAAACCTGGCAGGAGGTCAGCTCAGGGGAGTGGGGAGCTCCAGGCAGAGCTCACACACCAAAATGAAGAACACCCAAGGGCGAAGCAGCCATGGGCTACAGGGGAGGGGTACAGAGGCTTTGCAGAAGCATGCATGGATGGAGAAAATGGTACAGGAAAGCCACAGCTTAGCTGGAGTTGAAAGTGGGAAGGGGTGAAGGTCAAGGAAAATGAGGGCCCGCTACTCAAAGGAGCAGGAGACCTAATGACTACAGCATTGCTTACCTCAGCTTTTTCTGTGTCATCTTGGTTTCTCCTGATAAATTCTGCCCTCACCTCTTCTCTGCCTCTGCACCAAGTGGCAGAGTCCAGGGGAGTGAAGAGTTAGCTGCAGTAGAGGAAGGTAAGATACAGAGCTTTTAAGCCAGTTGGATGTGCACAAGGCCAAGGGACGAGAGAGGCTGCATCAAAGAGTGCTGAGGGTCACTGCAAGGCTGCTGTCTGTCATTGTCAAAAGACTGTGGTGTTCAGAAGAGGTTCACCATGACCAGAAAGAGGCAAACATTGCACCCATCCTCAGGGAGGACAAGGAGGAGGATCCAAGGAGCTACAGGAGGAAATCCTTGTGGCAACCACATCTGAACACGTAAAGGTCAAGAAGGTGTTTGGGAATGGCCAGCATGGATTTACCACGGGCAAGATATGCCTGACCTTCTGGATTGCCTTCTCTGACTGTCTGTGTGAGCAGGGGGAGAGCAGCTGAGGTTGCCTACCCTTGATGTCAGCAAGGCCTCTGACGTTGTCATCCACAGTACCCTTACAGACAGACTGCTAAGATACGAGCTGGATTAGTGGACTAAAAGGTGGGTGGAAAATCACTGAGAGGGCTCAGGAGATATTACTGCTGTCTATATCTACCTGACACAAAGGTTTAGGGCAGAAGGAGCCAGGCTCTTCTCCAGAGGTATACAGCAAAAAGAAGGGAGACATGACGGAAACAGACACGAGCTGCAACACAGGAGATTGAGGTCAGGGGTAAGGAAAATGCTTTTCTCTGGAGAGGTGGTCGAACAACGGAACGGGGCCCTGAGTGGTTGTGGGATCCCCTTCCTTGGCCCTGAGTAACCTGCTGTAGTTGATGCTGCTGCGAGAGCAGGCTGTCAACCAAATGACATCCAGAGGTCCCTTCCAACCCGAATCATTCTGTTATGCTCAGTAATTTTAAGGAGTACTTAACCTTTACTTCACTCTTATTTTTGTGCGACTTTGCATATTTACAGTGGCATAAAACTAACATAACAGTGAAGTATCATCTTAAGAATCTGTCCTAAAGAACTGGTGAAGATGCTGTCTTTGCTGTAAGGCACCATACCAACCCTTTTTCATAGAAGGATCTACGTGTGTAGGTATTGCTTGACATGCATATAAATCTGCCTGAGACTACAGTATCATTCCCCCTGTGTAAACGTTCAGTTTCTCAGTAGGTAGTTAGGGCTGGGTTTGTAAAGGTGAAGGAAAAACTGAGAACGGGAGGGTGAAGGCTGAGGGCTGCAGCAGCAGAATCACCCCCACCCTTCTTTCCAGTGGCATTCACAAAAGAGGTACTGAAATTCAGAATGAAGGCAGTTTACTGAATCTTTTGTGCATTCTTTGTGAGATTTGAAACCCCAGACTTTTCTTCTGTTATACAAAATCTGAGCTAATTTAGTGTGCTTTGAATAAATATCTGTTAAGACTGTTGTACTAGATGACAGTAATTGCAGAGAAAGAAAAAAAGACATAAATGTAGTAAAAATGAGCCAGCTTCCAATACGTGCACCTAATTTTCTTATTCCTGGAATACTGCCTCTAACCTTCCTGGAATATAGCAACCATTATTTCTGAGACTATAGCTAAATTGAAGGAAATATTTTGCCAAGCAACTATTCTGAGAATAAAGTTCATCTAAATTAAAAAAAAAAAAAAGCAATTTTGGAAAGTATCTAAAATTATTTTCAGATATGTATCTAGGGGGTAACTAGAAATTTGGATGTCTGAGACAACTAGTGTATCACAAAAGAGGGTTATTTACTCTTCTATGAATGTGAAAAATTTACTGAGTGAAACAGGACTCCTAACTTGATGCATTTTGTGAGCAAACTTCTCTGAAGTTGGTTGGAACTGAGCACATCTTTAAAAGTGAACCTGGAAACGTGAAAGCTTATGACTCTTTTGCTCTGTTAGGTTTCCCCCCAGCCTTCAGTTGAGTACCTTATGAATGTTTTGAGAAAGATGTTATATTGTCTGGGGAGCAAGTAATAAAAAGACTTATAAAAACAAAATGTTTAAAATAAAAGTCGATTTAGTGCAGATGCTTTGTAAGTGATATTTAAAATTAATGGACTAACAATAAATATTTGAAAAGTATAGTGTGCAACAAAAAAACAGCAGTAACCATACTGAGCTCTCTAAGAAGAAATTTAATTACAGAGATTTATTTTAGCATGACTGACTGTCGGATATTCTTTTTATGGAATATTAAGTTTATATGCTGTGGGTACTCTGTTTGTTTCAGTGTAATTTCTGGCTAATTTCTAAACACAGGAGAATTAGTTTCGGTGGAACAGTAAGAATGAAGTATTAGTTTGAAGTTTTATTGAGTTATCATGGGAGACTTAATTTGGCTCACATTTCTGCCTAAGGCCCTGCTCCAGGCTGTATTTATCCTTTTAGTTAGTTCCACTAGGGCTGAATAGTATATTACCTTTTCCTGTTAGTAATTGCTGCAGTGCTGACGTCCCACATCCTGAGAATGTGTCTTGGAAGAGTAGCATCCCTTTTAGGTTGAGTGGAATTTTTCACATACATAGTTACTTATGTGCGGAAGCATTAAAACTTGAAGCCCAAGTGTCTTCCAGGGAAATAATTCCCTATCATCGCTGTAAGCACTTAGGGTCTTTTAATTATGCTAAGATAAACTGACTGAAAGAAAATAAGTTGCTTTCAGTCATAAAATCTGTTTGGTCTAGTAAGCACTAAGTTAGTTAGTTTATTAGATTGGAGACATAAGTTTCTATTTGTATTTACAGTCCTAAAAAGTTCAGATTATAAAGAAATGCTCTCAGTCTGTCATTCAGTAATTCTACACCATCTGGCAGAATTCCAGGCAAATTTATATTGTGCTTTTAGACAAATACAAGAGTAAACTAAAGCTGTCATATTAATTCATGTTAGTGCTGAGTAAACTAGTTCAGACTCGATAAGAATCTGTATTACATCCATTCTGAATCGTGGCCAATTTCTTATTTCTAGAAATAAAATCAAGTTCAAATCTTGAAGTCTTAAAACATTTTTCACTCCTGGCAGACCTGGAATTCCAAGTGATCAAGTACCACATTAGACTACTACTCTTGTAGTATTTTAACCATGGAAATACTATAGGTTTTTAAAGGAAAGGTCTTTTTTTTTTTTGGCATTGAGAGCTAAAACTTCAGGTACAACATAGCTAGCATTCTGGAAAACTACACACATATGGTACTGCTTCTGTGTTTTGTCTGAAATCAGATCATTTTGTACCTGTAGGATTATCTTGTGTAAATGTCAAAAGAGCACATCTTTTCTATTTGGGGTATGCACGTGTGAGTTGTTTAAAACTATTTCTGTGCAGAACAGATTCTACAAACCAGGGTAATCAGAGGTCATCGGGACAAATAGCTAGAGTATGTGTTTTCCTGTACGAGTTGTACCTGAGAACCTCTCATAAGCCTTCAAAATGCTGGCCTTGAGGAACTGTTATGATTGCCTGTAATAAGCACACTTAAAATAACAGATAATTTCCATACATTTTGAGCTGAAATAGGGCTTGAGGGATTAATATTTGAGTTTGAGAGTTACTATTTGGTAGTTATGCGTAAGCACGCCTCCTGTATGTATTTCAGCAAAGCAATACAAGGTCAGTTCAGACCTCGTGCTGGATGCGGTTCTGTTCACTTTGCCATTGTGAACATGCCTCTTGCTTTGGGTTTGGGTCCTGCAACTGCTCTCTCCCCGGTCTGAGCAAGCCAGCATGTCTTCGTGGGGCTGCCGCTACCACCCTGACCATCCTAGGTCTCCCCTGGGCTTGCCCTGGTTTGTCTGTTTCCCTCCTCTTCTGGAGGCCCCAAGCCCTCCTTGGTCTAGCGAGTGCTGAGTAAAGGAGGCAGATGGGGACTCAGTACAAGGCTTCTTGTCGTAACAGCCTGGCTCCAGCAACCTCTCTTGAATGTGGCTGTGCAAAGCCAAAATCGAAACAGTATTGCAGACTCATCTCATAATCCACTGATTCATCGTGTAATAACACAAAGGGACAAGGCATCTGCTCCCAGTAACTGAGCCAGCCAGAAGGCCTCAGTGGAGGACTGGCACGCTCCCTTCCTTCGCTGCTTTGCCCTCTGGCCGGGGGGTGTACCAGTGCTGGCCCTTCGCAGTTGCTGGGCTGGTACAGCTGAGCAAGAGGACAGGATTATACAGGTGGAGCAGGACACAAGGAAGGAGGGTCCAGGTGTCACTTGGCTGTACGCACCCCTGCATCAGGGCTGTCCTGTGCCATGAAATATTTTGCAAGAGGAAAAATGCAAAAAGGAAAAAAAAAAACTCAAAAGGAAAAATGAGGAGCCGTTGTGTTTTCAGCAATTGTTTTCTACAGTTTCCAAATTTCAGGCAAAGGCAGCCTTGCTTTTTATTTCTTCTTGCTTGTTAAAGATTCAGATGTACTTTTAAACTGAATCGCCAACAACCATTCTGCAGAACATGATGCAGGGCTGAATGAAGACTTATAGTCCCTAATGTCCGATACAGCCTTTGCCTTAACGGAGCCGCTGCTGTCTGGTTTTCCAATTAGAGTGGCCCTGTCTCTTCTGACATCTCTGCAGGGGAAAACTGATTGATTCATCAGCAGCAGTTGATTTCTCAGCCTGTAAATCTAGCAAGTCTGAGGAAACTGCTTTATTAAAAACTAATGGCATATCATACTCGTCCTTCAGAGTTCAGAGTTATTTTATTATTAAGCTTCTCAACAGTTAAATGAAGGAGCTTGGTTTCTTTCAGTTTTCGTAGGGTAATGACCAAGAAACTCACTTTTGTCAGATTGAAATAATAACTTCATTTTCCATTTGCTATTCAGTAATAAATTGATTTGGGGAGGAGAGACTACAACATGCAGATTATTTCAATGCAAGTATATGGATTTGGAAGTCCTATACTTCAATGATCAGATGATGATGAGAAAGTGTTATGGCAGCTCTTGATTTTTAAGATTCTGTTTCTATTTATAAATGCTGTTAGGATGGCACAGCCTAAGCAGAAAGACAAATTCAAATCACACTTTTTATGTAATAGTGCTCATTTCTCTAAGGAGCTGGAATGTCCCATTCATCAGTTCTGTTATCTCTTGGCTTGATGAGCACTTAAAACTGAAACATGTAGCTATCTTAATCTACTCGGAGGTATAGCTCTTTTGGATACATAAATTAGAACCTGCACTAAAGCAACAGCATAATTTTGTACACTGGCACAAGGCAGCCCTGACAAGACGACTTTTTTTCTTCTTGTTCAGCTAATTAATTTTTGAAACCGTATGTGCTGTTGTTTTTTTATTGCTTCTTCCCTCCCTATGCAGTCTGAAGGGGGTGGGGGGGAACTGTCCCAGAAGATCTTACCTGCTGAATTGGACATTATAATCAATTTTGTGTGCTTAGCAGGTGTTGGAAATGGATGAGAGAGAGATATTAATGGTAAGATAGTTGTAGAAGTGAACAAATCACAAGTGCAATCAATCTCACTTGTGTCTTCAGGGAGGATTGTACCGCAGGCTTCAGCATTCACATGACAGCTTGATAACTCAAGGTTGCTTTGCTTTGAGAAGTAAAGCTGTGGGCAGCACACGGTGGCAAGACCATAGCAGAACAGGCTAACTTGAGGGGGTCTGCTTGGGGCAGGACCTGGCTGCTCAGGGCTTGGGTCCTGGGGGGGCTCACGCTTGTGGAGCCCGCAGCCTCCAGGGGAGGCTTCTCCCGACATCCAGCCCAAACCTCCCATGGTCTCCCGATGTGCCCACAGTCCCTCAACCTCCCACCGTGCATCACTCGTTCAAAACACTTGACTTCGATGTTAAGGTTAAGAAGGGTAACATTGGGAATACTTGGAAAGTAAAGTGGGAGGATGCTTCTTGCTGAGAGTTTGTTTGTTTGTTTTTAAAAAAGCTGAGTTAATATGCTTTTGATAAAAATAGTTACAGCTTGCCCTACAGTCCTCATTTTGTTGTTGGGAGCTATACCTGTGTCAAGATGTATTTGTTTTCATCAAATACGGTGAGACCCAGCAGATGTAGGAGGAAGATAAAATAACAACAAAAAGCAAGCAAACAAAAACCTTGTCTTAAAGTTCATTTTTACCTATGAAACAGCAATTTCTTTGGGAGGGAAAAGCCTCCAGTTCTCTACTACTACCTGCAAACATTTATCAGTGCTTTTTGTTCCTAAGTGTCAGGGGGTTTAAGCACCAGTTAAAGCTGATATAAGTAAAACTTTTGGGGAAAGTGAGAGGAAGCTTACACCTGTCCCTGGGTGCCCAGGAGATGCGGCTTCTGAAGGCAAGGGACCCAGGACGTATTCCTCGGGGACAGGAGGGTCAATCAATACCTTCAAGGTCCTGCTGGCTCTGGTCTCTGGCCAGTCTGTCAGGGCAAAGGTGATGTGGAGCCTAGCGTGATGATTTTGGTGGGATTTAGGTGTAAGCTGAAATGCTTAGCTGCACAGGCATAGAGAGGGGCAGCCTGTTTTGAAAATAAGTCCAAATGCTGAATGAAGTCACTGCTGGAAGGGTTTAGTGTCTGCTAGGTCTACCTAAAGTTGACTGGGTCCTGGTCTCAGCTGTTTCTGTTGATCAGGATGCAAGTTTCCTGAACGTGAGCCCCTCTGTGTTAATCAAGAGGAGAGCCTGGTATGCTTGCTGCTACTATTTTGCAGATGTGCTGTTTTACAGATAGGTAACAGACAGCACTCCCACTTTTCATGGCTGTGGTTAACTTTTTTTTTTAAATCATCTCTTATAGTTTATAAATTTGTTCCAAGAAACAGTAGCGGCTTTCACTTGTCATTTATAGAAAAGATGAAACCTGGTTTCCCATCTTTAACCTGGCAAAAATTGAATCCAGCATAAATGTGAGTGTAACTTTAAAATTTTAAGAGCACCAAGACAACCATTTGCAAAGTGTTAGCTGCATCTGCAAGCAATTAATTAATTTAAATTGAACAATGAACCACTTCTTGTAGCTGTACTCCCTGGTTTGTGACAAATTGATTAAGTCAGTCATATTAACGAGGTCAGCCTGTGGTGGGATATTTCTAATTCTAGAACTAGTGAAGTCTGAAGCTGTTGAATTAGGAGTCTCCATCTTCCGCTTTGAGGCTGTGAAAGCCTCGTCAAGGCACCCGGTAATATGATGTGCTGCAAGATTTTAGCACGACACTTCAGCCTTTGTCAGCGTGGCACAATGGGCACCTGTGAGATGAGTTGATCACAGCGACAGGCCTTTGGTTTCTGGCAATAGTCAGCATGGTGAACTGGTTGCTGTTATTGGAGAACGTTATGGTATTTTGAGGCAATTTTTGTTTTATGCAACTTCTTTTTCTGAAGCTCCTGGTACTGTACGCATGTGACTAAATCCAGTCGGCATGGAAAAGGGAAGGGGAAAAAAGCTCTCAATCTATAAGAAGCAGAGAAGCTCTAGTACAAACTCATGTTTTTTGTTTACCTGAACATCTAAAGATCTTTTTTTCGGATGAACACAGAATCTAAAGGAACTTGGTCAGGTTATACAATTATTACTTTTGTCTGTAATGCACTCCAGGGAGGAAACAAAACCAGAAAACATGTTTGCCACTAGTTTGCCAGTGGCTAAGAAACAAGAGCTGTGTTCCTGTGCAACCTTCTGAATTTCCTTTTGTTCCCTTCACATGACCCAAATGAAATCAGGGTGTTACAGGTTATTCTGAGCTGCCGGAAAAGGAGCTACTACTTTTAGTAGCAATAAAATCTTTTTTGACCTGTACATTATTTATTGTCTGAGAAAGTATATGGATATGTCTTCTATGCGTAAGTGCCTATTTTAATTCCTAATCTATTTATCTACCTGTCTCCAACCTCCTCCTAAAAGTTAAGCTTTGTATGATTAAATTAGTCTGTTCCAAACCTCAGGTACACTTGGGGGCTGTTTCTTTGCATTTTATGGCCAAAAGAACCCGATAACAAATGTACCAAAAGCCAGAACTCTGTGCTCATGGTTTCACTCAAGATTGAAGTTGAGGTAGCCGTTTGTGAGCCTCTGATTGAAGGCATGTGTACACTCTTGTTATTTAAGAAGGCACAGAGTTTTAGGGGCTTAACAGTTTACGTACAGGAATTTTGAGTGGGAAAAAATGGAAGAAAAGATACTTGAATAAAGATATGACTGTATTCTGTGTACATAGACATAATTTGTATACATGTAATCATTGTACAATTTAATTTTTACTAAAAAAGTTCTAAATAAGTTGACTCTAAATAAACGTGAGTTTAATATTTGTGCCATTACTACTTCGGCCTGAAAGCAGGTAACTAACTCAGCATCAAGCCCCCAAGGCATGTTTAGTGCTAGTTTTTAAAAAAAAAAAAAAAAAAAAAACCAAAAAACTGAAGTCCTAATCCTTGGCTTTAATCTCTTTTTTATGAATAAAAGGTGGGAAATAATGTGAACATTGCTTTCACATCCATAGGCTCTGCCTTAGTGGCTAAACTGAACCATTTTGCTTTAAAACACTGACTCTGAAGCTGCTGTACCAGGGGAAGCTTTACAAAGCAGGGACGACGGAGCTGACATTTGAAGAACTGGGCCGTTGTGTCACGAGGTAGGCCAGTAGATGCCAATCTAAATCCTACGGAGAAAAGCAAACTAACGAGTCAGAGAAATGTACTGGTGCTGTGGGTTTGCCCTCCAGACCTGAAACATTTGTTAGGTTCAGGGAGAGAACAACTTCAGGAAACTCAACTTAAAATTTCATTTTAGCTGTTTTCAAAGATGGTGATATTTTGAGAGAAGGTACTGCTTTGCAGTCATAGAAAACGTGATGCGAGCACCGTGGTGCCTATAAGCAGCTCAACCCTCCTTCCCCCTCCCACCCCAACAAACCCCCAAGAAGTGCGTGGAAAGAGCTGAGGTGCAGGGAGCTGCTTTCTGCAGCCTGGCCTAACCAGTGGCTCTGGCCACATTAGCTGGCGGTACTTTTGGGCAGGCACGTCCACACGGTTTCTCTAACGGTGCTTTCTGTCACTTACACAAAAGAGGGATGCATGCGCGGAGGGGCAGGAGAGGCCTCCTGCCTCCCGCCTTCCTCCGCAGCAGGGAGGCTGGTGAGGACGGGGCCGGGGCTGCCAGCCCCGAGCCCGGGTGCGCTCCCTGGCTCGTGAGTCATTGCCCAGCTGCTGTGCCCTCCTGCGGGCTGTCAGTGGGAAGCCCTGGCCATGTGCCACCGTCAAATGCGTTTTGGGATTGCCTCGAAATAGGCCACCCTTCACAGACACGGGTAAACATATGGGGCAAATGGTGCAAAAACAAAATGCGCATAGCGCTACTGACGTTCACCTGTGTGTCCACTGAATGAGATGGAAAAAGGGTTGTATCCAAAACTCACTGGTTTTGGTAGAGTATTTTTTTAAGTGGCACCCTGACAGCTGGGCAGTTAACTACTGAATCATCTGTGGCTTTTTTCTTATGGGACGGAATAAACATATTGTGGTTCTGAAGGTTTTTGTGTGTGTTTGTTTTTATTTAAAAAACCACTAAATGTAGATACAGCTTCTGACCTGGCAGCTTTCTGTCTTGCTAAATCTCAGAGTGCCACAAAACTGGGCACGCATACTTGAGGATGACCACGCTGACCCTGTTTGGTTTCTAAAGCATCCCCCACTGAGACGCCCAGAGGAGGGGAGGCTGTTGGCAGGACGGAGCTGCAGCTCGCTCTGGTCTGGTGTTCCAAGCTGGTGGCAGGGTTTTAGGTTGGGGCTGAGTGGCTTTTACTGGAACTGGAGAAGACAGCAGTTAGCAGGCGTTCAGCAGTTCCTGTGGGATTCTAGGTTGGCTTTGCTTTCACAGAACAAAAGAATCATGCAAAATTAATGCCAGCAATTGTGCAGACACCAAAGTGCCAGCTTATTTTCTGAGTTATCATGGCAGGCCTGGGAATTTTTTTATAGTATTTTAATGTAACGGGAAGTTCTGTTTAAATATAAGCATGCCTAAAATACGTGCCATATTACTACTTTTGTAGGAGTGGTCAGAAGCAATCAACAATTTTTAAACCAGAAAGTGTTTACTCAGTAGGAGATGTAAATTTATATGATTTACAGAGGCATTGAAAGCTCGTGGCATTTCCAGGTGTTTTTGAATGTGCTTTGAATGTGAACGTGCATTTCTGACAGATTTTGTTGGATCATTGCAATACCCAACAGGTGTTTTCAAAAGAACATTTTTAAGAAAAGGCTATGTTTGTGGTAACCCCCTAGTGATATGTGAACTTTTCTTAATCAAAGGGTAAGCACAGGTGATGGCAGAGGAGAAGCAATGCAGGAAGAGAAGTTCCAAGGTGTTGTAATGAGGTTGGTAGGGCTTTGATGATACCTGTGTTTTCAGAGAGATGTTGGAAATACTAGCAACCAGAACTGCCTGGAGATGAGAAAAAATCTTTTTTTTTTTTTTTTCCCTAGAGGTGATGTGAAAATATAAGTGTTTTTAGTCAATGTATAAGATCTGCTACTGTTACTGAAACCAGTAATCTCGATGTATACATACGGCTATGGCTATGGCTCTGTTGTTCTCTCCTTTTGACTTTATTTCCTTTGGTGTCTTTTGATTTTGAAGATCTAATTTTGAGTGTACCTCATTCTCAGGTGACTGGTAGAGAACGTTTATGATCTACTTCAGAACTTAAAGACTTTAGCCTCCTTATATCTGTGAAATAAATGACATAGTGTAAAACATGATCACAGATCTTTCAGAATTAGTTGACAGGATGACAGTACGTTACTCACAGTTCAGATGACTGCAATAGAGAATGTAATGAGCCATAATGCTATTATTTTTCACATTAGAATTTTAATATTTTGTTTTCTACAGCTCTTAAAATATCATGCATTAAACATGTTTCTGAAGCCACAGTGAGTTATGTATTCATAGTATCATTAGAGGAAAACAGTCAGACAACCACATGGAATGATGAAAATCCATCCTACAGCCCTTTGCTATTCTTTCATCGAAGTTGTTAAAAGGAAACATAGCAGCCTGGAAGGACCTCACATTTAAAAGGTATTGTGGTCATACCTCAGAGGTAATAGCTTGATTCCTTGTGCCACTGGCTGGGTTACAGATGTAGCCCATAGTGTCTGGACTTGAGTGTACAGGAAGATAGGTGGCTCTATTCAGCCCCTGCCTTAAGGGAAAATGACAACAGGGAGATGCATTTTTTTGTGTGACATTGAGTCCTTTGTGGGAGCCTGGGTAGAAAAAGGGAATAATGTTTGCATTCTGGCAGAAGATTAAAAACAGGATTTTATGAATCCTGGAACCAATCTTTTCTGGGGGAAGGGAGAGTATTTTTGAGCCTGTAATGCTCTTGACTGCATATCTTTATCACAGATACCTCGAAGCCGTCATGCTAGAGAGCAGAATGAAAATAGTGTCAATGAAAAAATAAAATGAGAAATTACTCTTCCATCAACCCATCCCCTGAAGTCATAGATGGTGTTGATTGTGTCTTATCTTAGCAGTATATACCAGGGAGGTAAATGGCAGTAACAATAGGAGACAGCATATCTGATGCAATTGAGAAACACAGTGTAAAAAAACTACCGTATCGCCTTTATTTGGATTAAGTTTCTGAAAAAGCTGGATGGCGAGGTGACCTTTCAGTTGGTTAATCCCAAACTGGAGATTACTTTGTGTGAAAAAGAAACAGCAAACTCAAAATATGAAAAATTTGCCAGTTGGTCAGTATGCAGTGGTTTTCTAGGACCTGGTCTTAAGGGCACCAAAAGAAGAAAAGGTGAAAGAAAAAAAGAAAATAAACTGCTGGGAGGTCTGCTGTCTACCTGGCTTCAGAGCCAGGTGCAACCCTGATGGTGAGGGAAGATGGCAAGTCTGCATGGTGGGGTTTTGTCCGACAAGGTACTGAGCTTTAGAGAGGGAGGAACCCCCACTTCCCAGCTGCTGCACATCTGCACAGCTTCTCCTTGGGGTCCCCCCTCCGGCACCTGGAGCCAGGGCACTATCAGCCCTGGGGGAAGGAGTGGGAGCCACCTCTAGCAGGGGCTGAACCTGGCACCTTCTACCTGATGTTGCTACACCTGCTTATTAATGCAGTGCCATGGCAGAACAGTTTGTTCCATGTGTTTGTTAAGAAGATTTTCCTGTTCTACAGTGTCAAAATCCTGCATAATTTCTGGCTTATTTTCACAGAGGCATAATCAGACTTTTTACTCAACTACATCCCCAAAGACAGCTCTCTGTTGGTGTTCTCTTAAAATAAACCAGTTCTTTAATGAAACCTGCTGTAATGAACTGCACTGTCACTGTAATTTTGTTTATGAAAAAATATGAAAGACATCAGGGGAACTACAGTATATGTATAATTTTATTATAAGAGGGCCTTCTGCCAACATTTGAAACCACAGTTCAGCTCTTTGAGAAGATGGAATATGTTCATGTGCAATGGAATTACAGTTCAGTTTATGTTTCTTGGAAACTTAGTACTTAAATTTATTTTATGACATCTCAGATCTCCTTAAATGTAAATTGAAATAGATGTGCGAGGCTGAGATAATAGAAGATGCTTTCTCTAAAACATGTTGTTTTGGTTTTGATTTTTTTGTCTTTTGGCTATTGCGATTGTATTAACCATAAGTGCTTGTCTTATTTCACAAACTGAGCATTAACTTGATTCTAAATAAGAAATGTTTAGATTAGCAGAATTATATTGTGATCTTATACAGTTCATAACAGCATTCTGGTATATATATATATATGACAATAAAGTTGAGTAGTGCATATACTGAGCTACCGTGGAACTAAGAGCAAGGCAAAACAAAAGTGAGGGATTAAAAATTAAAACAATGGCTTGACTGAGGAAAAGCCATACATAGTTTACAGCCTCGTTGTGCTACCTGCTCTTGTGTATAACTTGGGTTTCATTTCCTTAAAGTTTTTCCTGAGTAGTGATTAGGGGATTAGGCTCTGCTTTTCATGATACCTCAAAAAGTTGCAGTGAGTCATATGTGAAAAGATGTCTTGCAATCATTTTAGCCAAATGTTTGGAGTTAGATATGTATAAATAATTAAATTAACTTCCTGGCTGTGTCACACAATAAAATAAATAAATAAATAGAAGAAAAGAAAAATATAGTTCAGGCTTTTTAGATTTTTTTTTCCCTGAAAAAATTGAGAATTGGCATCCTTTGAAAAGCTCCTTATGAAAAAACATTCCAGTGATATAATTAATCTAGCTTAGAAGAGTCATTTGGAAATTAAATGTGAAGATGCTTTATTTAGAAAACATGAAAACAATCTCAGGGAAAAGAAAAGCATCTTAAAAAAAAAAAACCATCTTTTGTGTTTAGGGGCATGAATCGCACAATTCAATGAAGTCCGTACACATTGACAAACTAGATTAGTATGCGGGTTTTTTAGCTTTGTTTTCTGTTGTGTCTTTTAAGTTGCCCGCATGTCCCAGGCTCCCTGTGACTGAGCAGTTTTCATCCAGCAGCCACTGATCGTACCTGTGCAGGAAGCAGAAGGCACTTTGTTTTTAATTCCTTTTTTCTCCAGTATGGCGTGTGCTCAAGCTGGATTGTGTCTGCTGAGGGCTGTGATCTGAGTCTGTTGAAATCACTGGAAGTCTTTCCATCAATTTCTGCAGGTTTGAGCAAGTACTTTAAGGAAAGATTAATACTGCTGCCCCTGCTCATCCTCTCCTAGCCTTTGAGAACAGGGAGAAAAATTGAGATAGGTTTTGGGGAAGGAGCTGGGTGAATAGAGCTCTTTGTTTTTGTCAGCAGTTGAGAGGTTGTAGGAGTAGCGTAAAAAATATATATATATATATCAGTGACTTCTGGTATTTTCTTCCATAGTTTTAGTGCCATACACTTGAAGGAGAATAGCCCTGGACCCAGATAATAACCTTAGCTCTCCCTGCCACTTCCATGCAATCATGTGTAACCTGCCTGTAACCTGGATGGGACCCTTCTTCTCAGCATCACAGTACACCTGTGCTGAGGGTGAGAAAATAAAATTGCAAGATGAAGGGCAAAAAGATATATATATATATTTTTTCAGAAAAGCAGCATAGCCCATCGGCAGCAAAAGGAGGGAAGACTCCAAGGCACAGGTCCTCCCAGAAAGGTCTGGGGAGGAGGACAGCTGGGGCTGGTGTTGGGCAGTACTCTAAACAGGGAGGCCAAGGCTATAATTTGGCATAGGGTCAGAACTGGTATAACCACAAGGTAAACTTGTGCTGGACCCTGAAAGTCCTGGCAGTCAACCTGCCAACATCCCTAAAGCGCAGCAGGATGAAACCGCTCTTCAGCACGACGTTGTAGAAGCGGTGGCTGAGAAGTCAGTGGAATTACTCACTGGAGTACTGATTACTCACATGAATAAACAGTTACTAAATCAAGGCTGTAATTGTCATGCAAGTGGTTTACAATATGGACAATGTTTCCCTCCTGTTTTTTGGACACGGTATTTTTAGTAGTTTTTGGCAGAAACTTCAGTTTAAGAGCCAGCACTGAGGCTCACTGAGTTGGATAAGCATCGCCTGTTTATATTTGAAGGCACCTCTGCTCATTTTCTCTGTGTGCAGACATGCTCTGTGGTTTCCATATGCATATAGTATTTGCATCAGTGGGTTTGTTTTTCATTGTCAATAGTATAACATTTTTTATGGAGGAAAACAAAAAAAAAAATTCAAGAACCATTAAAGGTGCCAAGTAGAGAATGGACCAGAAGATTGTGTGATGCCTAGTTCTGGCTCATTAGTATTTAACAAGAACTGAATTTGTACAGTTAAATGAGATTCAGAACATATTTTATTGTGCACGTAATCATTACATCAGAGGAAATTTGTTAACTTTTCCACTGTTAAGACGTTTAATGTGTACGGAACTAACTTTTTAACATAGGAAGTCGTAGAGGAGTACGAGTGAAGTGGTGTTTTGAAATGTGGTGTCAAAAATACGTTTCTGTACATGTAGCTGGTATGATACTAGAACAAGCAATTGAAAATTGTTAAGAAGGAGGCTACTGATATTAAAGCTAAAAATCACCAAACATGACTCTTTAGTAATAAAAACACCGAGGAGAATTGAATTAAAATGAGATACAAGCACAATAAACTGGCATATTGTACGGTTAGTTTATTAATTTTGATCTCTGTAGCATATGGTAGTTTCATGCAGCTAGGGGCTATGGCCACCTGTTAATACTCCGGAGTACAAAAGAAGAAAGGATTTGGTTGTTCACTGATGAAAAACACAGCGAGTTCCATATTTTGATTAAAAACTATTTTCTTTTTTTAATACCTAGAATGTATTTTTTCCAAGTATAGCTAACTTTCTAAATTGAAAACAATGCTGCAGATTTTATGGGTGTTTATTTAGAGGAAATCTGAGTTGTTTTGCCCATACCCCAATCAGAGCTTTAGAGAGTTTAGATTGAAAAACTAGCTAACAGCAACACTTTTCTTTCGAAGGAAAAGTTACTAAGGTTTTTTGGCTGCATTTTAATAAAAAATCATTTCTGAGTTGTTTGTAATAGGCTTCCTAATATAAAATGCTAAGGTAGCAATGTGTATTGTATAACCATACTGTTACTTTACGTGAAATAGTTTAGAGGTTCCGGAAACCCCTTTGGTGCTCACCCGAGCACAGGCGTGGAGCCGCCTCTCCCCAGCTGGCTGTCAGGCGGGTAGCGCAGCCGCAGCGCCTGGCCCACGGCCGGGGCATCCCGGCCAGTTGCAGGGGCTGGCACCGCTGGGCGGTGGGAAGGAGGGGATGCTGCTCTGCCGCAGGGAGCAAAGCGCTGCCCTGTAGCCATGGCTGCAGCTCCCTCATGGCCTCCCAGAAGGAGGTGGACCCAGTCTGCATCAGGTGGAGTACCTAGGGCTTAATGGTATCGTAAAGCTGTGGCTGTACCGTACCAGCCACAGCATAGGGAAGAATTTCCTACTCACTGCATTTCTTCTCTTGTTGCTTCTTGGTGAATATTGGAAAGCCATATGGAGCCACCAGAGCCAGCTGCTGTTTGTTCATCGGTCATTCTCCACTTTGAAAAGAAGCGTTTGTTGGAAAATACATGTGCTTGGAACCAATTGATGTCTCAGGTGGGTGCAACGTCACAGTGTTGCACACAGGAAGCCTAGCAGCCTGGAAGGGTTGCTTTTTACACCTCTGTCCCAAACCCAGGGGCACAAGGAGATAGGGCAGTGCTATAGGATGAGGCGCAGGTAGGGTAGGTGGGAGTGGGGCTGTTCTCGCTGGCGAGCTGTAGGAGAGGCAGTGAAGTAAGTTAAGTTTCTCTGTGCACCTCGCTTGGTGGAGGTGGCCCAGGTGTGCGGGGACCTGGGCTGATTGCTCCTCACCGCGGGGGCATACTGGTAACAGGTGGCACTTCAGAAGTTTGCTGCCTGTTTTGAGTTAATTAAACCTTTGCAGCTGGAGCTCTTTCAACTCAGAGCTTTGAGATGTTTATTTGTGGGGACCACAGGGCTGGCACTCGAGCTAGGCTTGAGTGTGAATCAGAAGTGTTCTCCTATAATCATTATACTTTTAAAGCAGACTCGATAGCTTTATCTTTTATGGTGGCAGATGTGAAACAAACTTTAATTTTTTTTGTGTTGAATCATTCAGATCACTGTGGACATGTCTGTGTATTATTCATCTACAGTTGACACCCTCCTTTCTCTCCCTTTTCCATATTTATTTATTTATTTATTTTAAATTAAACTTTACTGTGTTGCCCTGTGGATTATCTCCTAAACCAGGGAGGTTTAGGGCACATTATTTTTCATTTCTATTCAGCTTCCACCAATAAAAGGGAACAATTAATATTCCTTACAGTATGGTCTCTTGTCTACAGTAAATTAAGGCACAGCCATCAGCTCATTTTGCACAGGCAACTGAACAGCCATTCTGCATTAGTATATTAGCAGAAACAATATTTTTGTGATACATTAGAACATGAATAGTTAGGTATCATGCAATACATGCAGTTGGTTGACTGATTGGAAAAGAATTTGACTTTTACTTACAGAGATCTGAACTTTGACCAGTGCTAACTGTGGCTACTGAAATCGTACTGAAACGATGGGAGGTTTTTGTAGATGCTAACGCTTCAGCTAAGTATTGGGTTTTTGGGTGGACTGATCATAACAGCTCATTAAAGTGATGGTAACATGTTCATGGCAAGAGACACAACGGGGTTCTTAGAGACAGGTGCCCCCAGCACCACCACAGCAGAGCCAGGATGGGCTCCCCAGCCATGTGCTTGTCCCCTCGATGGATCCCCTCACAACAGCAGCAGCTTTTCTTTCCTCTGGCCTGTACTATACCTGGTGGAGGAAAGATGTTGTTTCCATTTAAAAGCAGGCAGGCATTTATACCTCTTTATATCCTGTCGTACATGCTCTGCCTACAGTCTTGATTTTTAAAAGAGAATGTGCCTGAGTGCGTTCGTGCTTTTGTAAAAAATGTTTCCATTTCCAGCTAGAGGAAATCTATTCTAAGACATATTATGGTGTTTCCATTACTTAGTTCCGAGCTAGAAAAGATGTTGTAAATAGTATATACAATGTGTAAATAAATAGCGTAGAAATTGGAAAGAATTACCAAGGAGTGCAGGTGCCACTTCCCAAGCAAGACCAGTTTTTTGTAGCGCAGCACTACAACTGTTGGTAGAAAATCCTTCCTGAAGGTGATCTCTGTGGGCAGCAGACACCACGGTGACATGGGCAGGTCCCAGCACTCCCCTGTCCTGTGCTCATGGGAGCGCTTCCTGGCACATGCTGGGGGCTGCCCTGAGGTGCCTGGAGCACTCTGCAGCCTATCAGGGACCCTCTAAGCTACGATCCTGTCTTAAACAACATCTTCGCTTCCCTTTATGAGGAAAAAAGATCACAAAGAGAACAAGCAAAAAATTCCTTTTGTTATTGATCTGCTGGTCAATAATTCCCCATTTCCAGCGTTTTGGTTGATAAACCCTGTTCACTTCTCTGTGCTCTCCATTGATTTTTCTCAGCGTTGGTGGTGATTTTAAAGACTCTTGCCCTGTCACAGGTACGCGTTGGGCCCCACGGTCCTGGTGGCCACACGCAGGCTATGCTGTAAGCCCTGTGTATGCAGGTGTTTCCAAGGACAGGAGCTGCAGAAGAGCAGCAAAGGCCACCAGCTTCCTGGGGACTGGAAGGCTCAGGCTGTGGTATAGTGGCCAGGACATGCTTCTGCCAAAGGGTCCTGCTTAGTCGCTTTCAGATATCCCCTTTTCTTTTTTTTTTTTTTTTTTTTTCCCCCAGTATGCAAATAGTTTCATATCTCCACTAATCCTTTCCTCTCTTCTCTGTGCTTTTTCTTCAAGAAGTGAGGGATTTATTCCTCACCCCAAAATTCCTGTTCCATTAGCACTCAGATTTCTTCCCTTGCCCGCTGCTGGAACAGGGGAGGGGCAGCAGCATCAGAGGGGCACCACAACTGCCATTGGTCTTCTCCTGAACTGGATCCTTCAGCAATAAAAGTTTTATTTATCTTTGTTAATGTCTAGGGGGCTGGAGGGTTGCAGTGGTAAGAGAAATATAGCAGGAAAAGGGGAAATTTTTAAGAAGAAAGGGCTTGGAAGGGTTTGCACTGGGAGCAAAACAGCAAGCTCTTGTTTTCACTGTGCAGTTCCTGCAGGTGTGCACATGCAGGAGTTGCACCAAATGTGCTGGGATGTCAGATGCCAACTTGGATTTATCAGCATCTTTACAAGTACGCTTTTGAAGTGAACATTCCCATGTGAGCTCTGTTCCAAACAGCAGATATGTTACTGGGAGTTTGCCAACTGTCCAAAGCACAGCCTAGTTCAAAGGCGCTGTATTTGAGCTTCTGAAAACTCCTAGTATTCTCCATTCCTAGCTTTTTCATAGAATCATGGAATCATAGAATGGCTTGGGTTGGAAGGGACCTTAAAGATCACCTAGTTCCAACCCGCTGGCCGCAGGCAGGGATGCCACTCACTAGACCAGGTTGCCCAGGGACCTGTCCAACCTGGCCTTGAACACCTCCAGGGATGGGGCATCCACAGCTTCCCTGGTCAACCTGTTCCAGAGCCTCACCACCTTCTGAGTAAAGAACTTCCTCCTAACATCCAATCTAAATCGACCCTCTTTTAGTTTAAAACCATTCCCCCTTGTGCTATTGCTATCTGCCCGTGTGAAGAGTCCCTCTCCATCTTTTTTATAAGTCCATTTCAAGTACTGAAAGGCTGCAATGAGGTCTCCCTGGAGCCTTCTCTTCTCCAGGCTGAACATCCCCAGCTCTCTCAGCCTTTCCTCACAGGAGAGGTGCTCCAGCCCTCTGATCATCTTCGTGGCCCTCCTCTTGACCCACTCCAATAGGACCAGGCCTTTCTTGTTCTGGGGGCCCCAGACCTGGATGCAGCACTCCAGGAGGGGCCTCACGAGGGCAGAGCAGAGGGAGACAATCACCTCCCTTGACCTGCTGGCCATGCCTCTGTTGATGCAGCCCAGGTCACTGTTGGCCTTCTGGGCTGCAAGTGCACACTGCTGGCTCATGTTGAGCTTCTTGTCCACCAGAACCCCCAAGTCCTTCTCCACAGGGCTGCTCTCAGTGAGTTCTTCTCCCAGTCTGTACTCATGTCTGGGATTGCCCCAACCCAGGTGCAGCACCTTGCACATGGTCTTGTTGAACACAGCACACTTGGTTCACATGGGCCATCTTCTCTAGCTTGTCTGTGTACCTTTGGATGGCATCCCTTCTTTCTTTTGTATCAGCTACACCACTCAGCTTGGTGTTGTCTGCGAGCTTGCTGAGGGTGCACTCGATTCATTGATAAAGATATTAAACAGTACTAGTCCCAGGATGGATCTGGAGGGACACCACTCGTCACCAGCCTCCATCTGGACATAGAGCCATTGATCGTAACTCTCTGGGTGCGGCCATCCAGCCAATTCCTTATCCACCAAGTACTCCACCCTTCAAATCTATCTCTCTTCAATTTAGAGACAAGGATGTCATGTGGGACTGTGTCAAAGGCCTTACAGAAGTCCAGGTAGATGACATTGGTTGGCCTTCTGTTGTTGACTGATGCAGTCACTCCATCATAGAAGGCCACAACACTGGTCAGGCATGGTTTGCCCTTGGTGAAGCCGTGTTGGCTGTCCCGGATCACATCCTTGTCTTGCATGTGCCTTAACATTGCTTCCAGGAGGATCTGTTCCATGATCTTCCCAGGCACAGAGGTGAGGTTCAATGGTCTGTAGTTCCCTGGGTCTTCCTTTCTATCCTTTTTGAAAGTGGGAGTGATGTTTCCCTTTTTCCAGTGACAGGGGACTTCACCTGACTGTCGTGAATTTTCAGATATGATGGAGATTGCATGTTTCATTTGCCCTTGCAAACTCTTGCATGTGTTACTTCTGCCTCAGTTATATTTCTTTTCCAAAAGTGCCTAGCAACTAAGCTGACCGACAACAATCAATTTATTCAACATTTATTCAGTGCTCAGAGTATAAGGCAGGGAAGTTGTTGTAAAACCCAGTGCTGCAGATGATTGCCTGAGCACTCTGATTGGGAGACGTACACCTTCAACCATGTGATCTACTCATATATTCAAAATTTATAAACCTATTTGTAACACTTGTGCTCCTGGTGAATGAGCTGTAGACTAAATATTATTTTAATAATACAGTGAATTAAATGTGAATAATTATAAGAATAATTTGTGCTAATCATGGAAGGATCATGAATAGAAAGGAGCAAAATTGTCAACTTATTCACTGCAAGTTAGTTGCCTCGCTTTACCGCTAATTAAGTTCAGGGCTTTGAATAAGTAGTTTTGGGTTGCTTCATTACATGGTGAAGTGCGGCTCTGACCTGGCTGGGATGCCTGAGCCGCAGCACGTGGGGAGCTTCAGCATCTGACAGTGCAGGCTCCAGTGTGCTTCCTCCACTCAGAATAAATCTCTGCCTGATTACTGTAATTAGCTGCAGGTACTTTATAACAAACGCAAATAACCTTCCAATTATATGATTGGAAGAGGAGAGAGGACTTCTACAATGCATGGCTCTCAGTGGTTCTGAAAAAAATCTCACTTCTCAGTTTCCTTGTTTGTATTCAGTTAGATAAGAAGATGAGATCTGCCCTCATTTGTGCATAAGTACGCTGCCTTCCTGGCCCCTTACCCCGCTGTGCTGTGTGTCACTCTTGGGCCAAGATGGTTCACTTTATAGCAAGTAACTCATTGTTTTTACTTGCCACCTGTCACAGAAGCACGTATGACAACAGGTATTACACCGTGCGGTTGTACAAGGTCAAGCAAAAGCTAAACCAAGTGGGCAACAGCCGATGGCACAGCAGTCCTGGGGGGCTTGTGTCTGGGGAGCCCCCAGCCTCACTGGGTAGCCCCCCAGGGAGGCTCCTCCTGACATCCAGCCTCCAGCTTCCCCTGTGCAGCATTTGGTCCCCTCCTGGCTTCACAAAGCCTCCAGAGCCTTCTTAGGAGTCTTGTGGCCATATTAAAGAGAGACAAGTCATAGGAGAACAGAGTGGGAACAGCCGCTGTAATGAGCCTGGCGGGCAGCTGGGCATGGACGCCAGCACCTTCCCTGCAGTCAGTAATGGCATGATTAAATCTTCCCATTCTATGGAAAGTGTTTCTGACAGCGTAACTGAGCAGAGTGACTTTTGTTATTACTCTCTCAACCCCCAGGCATGGATTTTAATGTTTTTTGTTTTTCTCTGTTGTCTTTTTACATGCTTTTTAAGTTCCATTAATGTGTACTGCCCTGAGTCTGTCTGTGCATTTACCAACCTGTATTACAGGTGCGTGTGTATGGCGGGAGGTGGCAGACGCAGGGGGTTTTCTCCCTTTTTCCCCTACCTCTGTGTCCTATTGAGGAGATGGTCTATATTTGATAGAAGACTTGATGGGCTTTGGCATGTTGTGTGCATTCAAATTGTCATCTGAAAATACTATTTATTTATTTATATGTTTGACTGCAGTTATTTCTGTGTTATGTAATGAAAACTCTAGATTTTTATTCTCTCTGGAGCTTGGAGGAATTTTTAAACTGTTAATAATGAAAAAACCCTGCTCAAATAGAGGCACCTCTGCCAAAATAAAAAAATTGGCCAAAGAATATTTCTTGAAGAGTTCTAGAATGTCCCGTGCTGTCTGTCTCGAGGATGCGTCTCTTTCATGAAAAGTTTTGCTACTGCATTTGTACAAACTGGCTGTTCTTTGTGCATAAGACAATATATTTTTGGTAATGCTTTAGTTACTGAGGAAACCATTTTTAACAGACGCCTTTAAGACACTAGGAAGAAAATTAAAGTTTACAGCTTTTTTTGTCAGAAGTTTGTTGTGAAAAAGAAATTCTTAGGATAGACTTTTTGCAGAATGGATCAGGCAAGCGAAACCAGGCTTAATGCTTAGCAACCTCGGCCTCCCTTGAACTTGAAACTTAGGATATTTTTGGTGGAACCTATAAATCTGTACCTTACAGTGGCAAGCTATTTATTTTTAAATAGCAGAGGTGAGGCTGAAGGAGAAAGCAGCTGAAGGACATATAAAGAGAGATAATCTATAAGGGTGTATCTGTAAGTGGAGAAAGGCAAACAAAATGCTAATGTGTTTTTTACAGTGTGCAAATAGCTTAACCCTCATCTGATGCTCTTTATTGAGCCCCAAAAGCGACCCTGTGTAAGATAACACCAGTTTCTAAGTTAAGGCAGAAAAGCTCGCTCACACTAGGGTGTCCACATGAGGAGTCAGCCCAAAGCAATTAGTGGGCAGTAAATTGAAATGCAGCCTTTCTTTCAAAAGAAAGAATTTTTTATTTCTTTCAAAATCTCCCATATGGACAAACCACCATGATAACTGGAACATTTGATTGCCTTGAAGATGACTACGCAGCCATAGTCTCAGACTGCTGCATGAGTATTCTGATGACATACAGGAAAACACTATTGAAGGGATTTAATTTTGAGGTAGCTGCTGGCAACAGCTTAGCAGAAGAACATACATTGCAACTAATATCTTTCAGGCAATTGTGTATGTTTATGACATATTCTGTGATCAAATCATGGGTAGTAATCTGGTAGTAATGCCCTGAAGGGTCCCGTCAGTGAAACTTTCTGAACTAGATTAGGCTCTGATGCCTAATAGTTTAAGAATGAGGTAGGGGACAAACAAAATATTCCTGTACTAATCCCATCACGCCTTCTCAATGTTCTTGTCTGTAGCAAGAGATTACCCATTGTGCAATAATTGATAAAGTTGATTATGTCAAGACATATTTCCTGAGCAAGGATTAGACAGACAATTCAAAGATTGATAGATTAGCAGTTTCCCTAGAAAAGAAATTAAGAACTGTCACCAGAAAAAGCACGTAAAATGCTTCATGAGTTGCATTATCCATCACTCAATTGCGACCAGGCTGATGTCTGTGCATTAAGAAGCTCCAAGCTGTTTTATGCAGTTTGTCAACCGGGAAGGAGAATAGTGAATGAAGGAGAAAAAGTGAATAGGCACTGGAGTATTTTTCTGGACTGTAGCTATGTGGAAGATTTCAGTGCTCTTAAGCTTCCCCTCTTTCTAGATACATTTAAACTAAGGTACCTAGAAGCCCATGCCAGCACCAGGTATAGCAATCACCCTACTTTTGTCAGACTTCGTATGGCAATGATTCCTGAACATTTAACATTTCCCCCCACATTGCATGTCTATATATCTGTTCTAAAATATGTACTCTAAAATAATACTATGGTTGCGTATGTGTGCATGTATACATACACCCAAATCCATATATGTGCTTTATTTATGCATTGTGTTGTGGTTTTTTTTTTTTAATCAATGTATAAGGATGGTTATTTCTAATGGATGGTTATTTCATTCTGCTTCTAATGAAGCCCTTGAGAGAGGGGGAGGGCACATAGTTTTAAATAAAATAAAACATCATATTATTTCAGTTCCTCTTATGATGGACGTTGCAAATGCAATTAACCTCTTATTCTCCTATGCCATGAATTGAATTCCTCCGAGATGTATATGTATGTGATGCATATTTTGGGACTTCAGACAACTCTATTCCTTTATATGCTTGCAGGTAGGAAGAAAGGAAAAGAATTTAACAAATGTTATGTTAATAAACAAGGTGTTTTGATATAATGACTGCATAATTAGGAAATATTTCTGAAGTAATATCACTGGAAGCAACTAATACAACTTGAGAGTTGGGTAGCAAAGGCTAGTATCCTCTTTTAATCCATGAAGTCTCTGAAGTGAAGAACATTTTTTTGATTTCTTGCAAGATTTTGGAAATATAAATTAAGGACTTCTGTCTTACATCTTTCTCTAGTTTTAGTGTCTATTCTTTCTCCTGAATGTAAAGGTATGAACCCAATATTCAAAATCAATTACAGCTTTGTCAACACTGCATCAGGTAGTTATGAGTACGTTGCTATGTTTTACAGAATTATGTTTTACAGAATTATATCTTTGTTTCTTGAAAAACTATGGAAAAGGTGAACTAATTTTGTAATTTTTTTTTAAATAGACATTTTTTTCTTGTTCACACTGTCATCAGGGGTTGTCACTTATGTCCAGTTGCTTAACTTAAAACAGCAAAATCTCTCATACTAGGAAAAAAAATCCAGAAAGTAGAAAACCCACAGAACCCTTCTACTGATGGTTATAAAAATGACATACTGTTTTCCCTGTCAACTGAAATGAAATACTGCCTCCACATTGAGACTTTGAATGCCGATCTTGAGCTGTGAGCATTTTTCCAGCTGTATTATAAACCCTGGAAAGCAGGATATATGGTGAAAAGGTTGAAAGCTCTTTAATATTTTGTCACACAAACATTGCTGTACTAAAACACACAACACTATTAAATTCAGAGGTGGCTGTAACTACGAAAGATGAGAATAATACCAGTGATTTAACCTGTGTTCCACTGTTCCCATCAAAGCTTATCAGCAGCATTTTGCCTGAGAAACACTGGGGCAGAGGCAATAAAGAAACAATTGAGTCCATGGTGATGAAAAGAGCCAGTAAGACATTGTATGCAGTGTCTTACTTGGTGCTTGAAGTGGGACACAGTTAGGTGATATGTCCAAGCCCTTTTTCCCCTAGGAGTGGTCAAGCTTCTGAGGAGTGCCTGAGATGACTAGCTGCTGGCGCTGTGCTCCTGCAGGCTGGGGTGAAAGCTGAGCTCCCAGGATAGCTTGCCAGCAACCAGATGACCTGAACTTCTGGAATCCACAGCCGCCAGTAGCAGAGTCCCATAATTTAGTTGCATGTCATGTGAAGAGGGTACTTCTTTTTGCTAGTTTTGAACCAGCCACCTGCTGATTTTCTTTCATTTTTCTTCTCTGGCCTATCCAGCTCTTGTGCTATGAAAGCCACTGAAAAATTGTTCTCTGTTCATCTTCTCTAAAGACTCATCATTTAGTACACCTCAGTTATGTTCAGCTGCAGTCCTTCCTTTTCCAAGTAACTTAAGTTCACATAAAATGTCCTCCTTGGTCAGACCGACAGTGCATCTAGCCCAGGATTGTATTTCTAGCAAATGGCAACAGGAGGTGTTGGTCAGGGAACGCACATGAGCCTGGCCACCTTCTGAGGTCCATTTTCTTGCAGTGTCTGCAATTATTGTGTTAAAAATGTTAGAGGTTACATTCTGGCCCTATGCCTTTTAGTATGTGTGTATTGCCCTCTTGCCCATTCATTTATTTAACCCTATTTTAAACTAGCAGATAAATATCTGTCTTCATAGCCTCCTTGGGCAGCAGGATCAGGAAGCTGGCAGCCCAGTGGCTGAAGAACTACTTTCTTGATGTGTTTTAAACCATCTAGGGTACATTGTGTTGAAAGATTTAGTAAATTACTTCCTTCTGCATCTTACCCCCTTCAAGGTTTTGAGGCTTCTGTCCTGTCTCTTCTGAATCATCTCCTCTCCAAATTGAAGAGTCCCAGCTCTGAGTCTCTGCTTTTAAGACAGCGGCTCCATCCACCTTATTATTTCCAGTTGCTTTTCTCTAACTCCACTGCATCCTCCTGGAGACATAGAGACCAGAACTTTGCACAGCCCTTCAGATATGAACACACCACAGGTTTGTGTAGCAGCGAAACGACCTCCTCTGATTTGCTCCCAGCTCACATAGGGATGCCCACCATTAGGTTGACATGTTTTGTCCACTCGGCACATTGAGCTGATGGTTTTGCAGAACTGTCAGTGATGACACCAGGACCTCTTCCTGGACTTGTACCTGCCAATCTGGGGCTCAGCCCCTTGCTGGCATGGTTTAGATAATTGGTCCCTGGATGCATTGTCTCCATGCTTGATTGTGTACCTCCCCTGGGCAATCTCTTCCTTCTTTTCAGGTTCAGAGGACCCAATTTCCATGCTTGTTCACACTCCCCCCACATTACCTTCAAGACTCCTCTTAAGTCATTCTTCACAGGAAAGCCATTTCTGTCTAGACTTCAATCGTTTCTGTTGCCGTTACCTTTTCTGCTATATCGTTTTAGTGGTAGGGCAGCCCACAGTATTCAAAGTATGAACATCTGAAGACTTTAAATAATACCATAATGATATTTTGTATGGTGCTCTCTATTTTAGTCATAGTAATGGCCAGCATTTGATTTGCTTTTTGACAGCTTCTAAGATGGAGGTTGTATTTTCATAGACCTTTTATAACTCACGATCTCTTTCCTGAGTGGCAATAACTAGTTCAGAGCCCATGCTGAGTACAGTACGTAAAGCTGAGATTTCCTTTTCTCTGCATATTCTCAATATTGAATTTCATCTGTCTTTTTTATCGCATATTTGACACTCCGAGACTCTGCTGCATCTCTGTGCAGCCAACTTTCATTTTTATTTCCCTGAATACCTTAGGACCATGAGGAAATTCGAAAGTTGCCTCCTTTTTTTTTTTATAAAAAAAACAAACATGTAATGATCTAAATGTACTTTATATGTTAACCAGCCCTAGCAGTGATTGCTGTGAAACTTGGCTGGTGACGTACATGTTTGAGAAAGCTGAAAGCTTTTGACATTTTTTTCTCTTTTGTCTTTTAATGATTCATTTGTTCATGAGAGAAAGTGTCTCTCTTATCACATGACATCTTTGTTTCTTTAAGGTCTTTAATGAGAAACACTATTGAAATTGTTTTAAACTGTATAAACAAGGTTTCTCTTGAGTGTATGCTCAGTGACTCTTTCAAAGAACCTTATCGTATACAAGAAGCATGGTTTCCCTTGTAAAATCAATTTCCCTGCTATTTCATCTGTATCTGTTAATTCAGTCCTTTACTATAATTTCTGAAACTATAGACTGGTACCATGATGAGACATACTGTTTTTTTAATTCCAGAAGAGTTATTTAAAAAATGGGTATTGCATTTGGTACTTTTCATCCACCTGATGGTGAAACATTTTTACACAGTAGCTGTAGTACTTATTGTGGGTTTTAATGTATTTTGTACTTGAAATATGTATCATAAAACTATTTCAAGTTTATTTGTGTATTTTGGATTCAAATATATTTTTTCCAATTTTTTGGTAGCCTTGATTTGAGTTTGCATCTATATTCTGGTCAAGAATGACCTTATGAGAAGATCAGCATAGGTGTACATATAAAACTGGGAAAAAAGTCACTGGAATGATTGCAGAGTGACAGAGTTCCTTAATCTGAAATATTTTTTCTGTTTTTAAAAAGATAAAAAAGTCATTACTTGTGCTGAATTGGTAGGGAAGAAATCTCGTGCTTAAACACAGGCCATTTCAAATGTTTGTCAGTGGCTGACAAACACTACCAGTTTGGGCTGGTGGTGCTCACCGAGGGGGTATGGAAGACCTGTGCCTTTCAGGAGAAGCAAGTATAGCACAGGCGAATTACAATGAAGCACCAAAGATAGTATTAGACAGATAAATTCAAGCATCTGAGTCTCTCCTAAAAAGTCTACAGAGGTTGTAAGCAATACTTAGTTCTCCTAATCCTTGTGTTGCTGTTGTCTTCCATATGGGACAAGTTGTTCTCTCTCTCTTTACATGGATTGATTCATTTTAGAATTTTTTAAATTTAGCCTACTCTCTCAAATATTAATATACCAACTAGTTTTACTTATGTAACATGGATTATCCATGATTTACTGATAAAAATAGTTTGAGGTGTGTGTTGCTCATATGAAAGCTCTCAGGCTGTATGTAAGAGGATCTATAACAAAAACTATCAATTATTTGTTTTCCATATTAATAAAAAAACTGCCCCAGTTATGGTCTTTTGGTACTCACATGAAATGTTTTTAGAGAAACCATTTTTTTCTCCTCAGTACACAATCCCTTTGGACTTTTGACAACCCTCAGGTCTAATCACATAACCATTTGAGTATATATTGCATCAGCAACTAACGTGCTCAAAAAAAAAAAAAAAGGAAAAAGAAAGAAACCTGCAATTTAAAGTGCACTGATGAAATTAGATGTTTTAAAACAATTAAGATTTGAAATTGTTCCTTACAGAATGGACTTTTAAGATTTTAAATCTCCTTAACTGGATCTCCTCTGTGTCATTTTAATAATTAAGTGCCATTTCATTGCTGTTGTATATCATTAAGGATTAAAAAAATATATTGTTTAATAAATTTTTCCACTGGCTTTTGTTTTTTCCTCTGTCTTATAGCACATCACTGGGTTCAGTGGATTTTATGTATCTTATCTCAGTGGTATCAGAATGTAAATCTTCACTGAAATATATTTAGTAAGATTAAAATCAGCTGGCAGTGTGAGTGTGCACTGCATGTTTTTTCCCTTATAACTTTCAGTCTGCTTCCTTTCTTATGTTACAGTTCAGATTCACAATTAATTTATGTTGGCATAGGTTCACTGCAGTTAGACAAATTAGTAAGTAGCTGGCTGTACAGCTTTTCCAGTCTTCTAAAAAGTGCCTGCCTTCAAAAGTTATGCATGTGCATCTCCATAAAAAACTTGCTATGTATTTAAGTATTAATATATTTATGCAGTGATAATGACTGTTGCAATATTCATTCTGAAGATAACTTGGAGTTCTGAACCCAACATTTCAATCTGCTTTCCTGTACTCTGCCTAGTAAGTTATTAGCCATGAAACTATTTTGAAAATCCTGAAAAATGCACAAGCCACTCTGTACTTATCTCTGAAATGAGCTAACTTTAAAATTTTTTTTTTAATGTGAGTTTGCCATTCTGTTGTTTTACTGAATAGGATGGGTGACTTGCCCAGTAAAAAATAACAAATTTGCAAAAAAAGTAAATTTTTCATCTTTCTCTGCACTAGATGGGAGAAAATAATTCATGCTTTGTACTTAAAGGTCAGGCACTACCTAAACTCCTTGAAAAAAACTGTTATTTTAACCAAAACACTTTAGTTCATCAGTGTAATTGATCAGGAATTGAATATTGCATATTCTGGGTGATAAGAAGACAGAGTGCCTCCCTTATCTTAATGGGACAAATTATAGATAGATAGATATGCCTCTCTAAGGACACATGATTACCTGCTATTGCCACAGTGGAAATCAAGTGTACCTCTTGTATTTAGCAGTAGATAGAAAGAGGAGAGGAAGGAGGAAGGCCTTTAAATGCAGAGAAAAGAATACTTTTTTCAGTTTTTGAATTAGTTTTTTTTTTTCTGATATGTTAGAATTCCTAGTTAAACATTGCATTAACAAAATACAGTATCTAGTATTACTTTTATAATCACATAAAAATATTATGAGCAGCCTGCATATTAAATGTGTAATCTCCTTAATCTTATAATGTCATGGATCCTATATATTTGAATTTACCTATGACTGGGCTAATTTCTTTTGGGCCTGATGGATAGATACTTGTTTTAGAGATATGTTTCTGTGGTGGTTTTACCCGGCTAAACAGGCGACCTCCACCACAACCGCTCGCTCACTCCCCCTCCTCAAAGAAACAGGGGGAGAAAATATGATGGACCGGGGCTTAAGGGTTGAGATAAGGACAAGCAAGTTACTCACTAATTATCGTCA
>VXAL01008365.1:69857-135676 GCA_013399475.1 Chauna torquata | reverse complement strand
GACATGCCTTCCAGCCCTCTTACCAGCTTTGTTGCCCTCCTCTGGGCACTTTCAAGGACCTTAGCACCCTTTTTATATTGTGGAGCCCAGATCTGCACACAGTATGCAAGGTGAGGCCACACCAATGCTAAATGTAATGGAAGAGTCACTAATAAGAATTACTTCTGATTAGTGGAAAAGTTTTACTAATGATACTGTTAGAAACAATTTATAGACAGTTGTTTGTAAGTCAGTCTCATCCTGACTTTGCACCCTCCTGATTGCATTGGCAGGACATTGCTTTGCAACACTGGTGGTATCTAGTACCTCTTTTGCTTTAACTAAAATTTTCTTTGGTTTTATTTTATGTGGGTTTATTTTTACATTCCCTTAATACATTTTTGTGTTTAGTGTCCTGTTTTTTAATCATAGTTCACTTGTGGCATCATCATTTTGCAATCATCTTGACATTTGTAATGTCAGCTCTGCAGACTTGCATTAACCTCATTTTGCCATCATCTTGATGTACTAACCTGCATATAGACCTGCACAGAAATAATTTAACATTCATCCTAGTGTGCGCAGTAATGTCTCATTAGACTTGAACTAACAGAATTTTGTCATCATAATTTGCTGTCATAATAACCCAGTCTTCACAGATTTAATGTGACAGTCTTTTGCCACTGTAACTAAGGCTTTCAGCAATTGTCATCCAGGGGGATTTAAGGTGAAATCAATGTAATTAAAACACAGGACCTTAATAGTCCTATATTTTAAGTCATTTGCCACGTATCTTAAACAATAATTAATCATGATAATGTTTAGTATTTGTTTAGCTCATGTTTTCTTCATTTTCTACATGGGAAAGAAAAAATTGAATGATGAGTGACTGGCAGAACTGCTAATGGAATTTAGGTCTCCAGATTGTCTTTGTATTCTTGCATGCATTGGACTGCTGTCCTTTATCTGCACTTTTTTTGTTTTTTTTTTTTTTTTTTGAGATGAATTTGAAATGTATGTGACAGGTTGTATTAACTAGACTGTAATTCTCGTTTTGGAGAGCTACAGAAATACTGAGGTGAGAGGGATTAGATTTCTTCTACTGCAAGGGTTGAGATGGACCAAATGTACATTGTTACGCTTGGAAGAATTTGTTGAACGTTTTGTTACAAAGTTCCACTTATTGGGATTTGACAACATCCGTGTGTATGTGTTTTCATGTATGTAAGCAATCTGGTACTCTCACCATTTTCTCCTAATACCAAATGTAAGTTGGCTTTACCTAAATAATGTCCCTCTCCTCTGCACCTGTGAAAAACAGTAGAGCGTTGTCATCTTTGCATGCTGAAAGGCAGCAGCTATGTACCCCTTTGCCTTCCCTTTCCAGACTAAACACGTCATTCCTTTAGCCTTTCTTCACAAAGAAAACTTGACTGTTTGGATATCTGTGATGCTAAGCACTCTAGCTTGTCTGTGGCTTTCATAGTGTAATGTCAAAACTGGCCACGGCTGAAACGCTGACTGGAGCGGAGTAAAGCTAAGGGAGTACATGATGGGGTGACAAGAATACTGCTTAGGCAGCTGCAGCTTGAGTTGTATTCCCTACAGAAGTCTGTGTTTATGTTAGCAGCAAACACATTTGCTATGCAAAATGACCTTGAGTTGTTTTTGGCAGAGCTGATACAGCTTGCCTGAAGACCTAGGTGAATTCTCTGTCTCATATGTATGGATTGCTGATTCTGGTTCACAATTAACTTTCAGTTCCTTGTTGATATTCTCTGCAATCAGCTTGGCATTTTTCCTCTGTTCCTTATATATTGTATTTGCTTTTGTTTTTTAAATACCTGCTTCTCTTCTGAACTAAATTTGGGTTTGTTTGCAGTTGTTTGTTTTTAGCCAGAGGAACTTCTTTGCTTCATAATGGCAGGTAGGCACCTAGACAGTGTTTTCAAACATCTTCCAATTATCGTTCCTGTTTTTCTGCTTCAGTTCTTTCTCCTTACTGATTAGGGTTTGTAATTGTTTTCAGCTTTGTGAAATTGGCTCCTCTTAAAAGATGTATAGAAATGGACATACGTATTTTACCATCACCAGCACTTGTTTGTGTGTGCACTGTCAGTAACATTCATCCATATGAATGTGTGCTCAAAAATTAGTATTTCACTATTTACATGTGATGCAAGTAAAGTCATTATTATTTGTATTTAAACAACCACTCCTTGTTGAGTCTGGGATCAGTTCCAGAGTAGATGCTGATGTTGAATACAGACTTCCCTTGCAGGAGTTACAACAGCTTTCAGAATTGGGCACACTTCACCTGAATTTTGGAGCTACTCTGCAAACATAACTCTACTGAAAGGTTTTCTGCCAGGCAAGGGGACCTGGTGTGATGTGCTGTCTCACTTCTGGTCCATGTGCCCAGATTTTCTTCTTGTGGATTTTGAGCAGACAGAGAGAAGAGGGAGAGTCTTACCTTGGCCTCTCATGGTGTGGAGAGACAACTATGGGTGGGTCAACAAAAGAGAAAGCCAAGAGGCAGGCCTGCTTTCCCAGAAGACAGCTTGGGGCAGGAGCCTATTTTAGATGCGCAGACACTCTCTGGAGGAGGATTCTCTCTGTAGATTATGTGGGATGCTTACAGTGATTGGACTGAGTTACACGCCCAGAGAATGGGATATTAGTTAAGAAGATGTTCTCCCTTCTGGTCATTTGAGCCTCTCTGGAGAGATCAAGACCAGATATTTTGTAGGCATAACTGAGTAATTCTAGTTCTTCTTTATTACTTCAACTCCTACCGTGTATATATCAGTAATTAAAATCTCCTCTTCTTTATACTCTTAATATTAGTTTTTACATAATTTGCTATTCTTTCTTATGTTTTCCTTTTGATGGTTCAGTGCATCTCCTGAGCACTCTGGTCCAACGGGCTCTTGTTTAGACTGATTTCACTCCTGCTGCAGTGAAAGTTTCTGAAAGTTGAAGGATTGACAGGGTTTGAGAATGAAGATGTACACAACACAAGCATTATGTATATGGGAAGTGAAGGCAGCAAATCCTGCCCTGCTAAATTTGCTTGGGACCTTGCCCTGAAGAGAGTTCCCATGAATAAAAGCTGCTGTTTGGCCTTTAGTTGAAGCTTTCCAAAACAGAAAGTGATTACTGCCAGTTTTCTGGATGTTACTTTTGTTAAACCAGTAGGAAGTGTGTACAGCCCTTCTTTGTGCTAGATGCTCTCCAAAAAGAGGATAACCCCTGTTCCAAAGCGGCCATGGCATGGAGGAGATGGATTGCTTGGGGAGAACATAAAAACTGTAATGAAATAATATGCTGGTTCATATGTTACAGCATGGTTTCAAACGGAAGTGTTGCATGATATAGAAATGTATTGAGTGGAAACTCGATAGTTTTTAACAGCCAGTTGCAAGTGAAAGGGCTTTGCCTTACTCATTATATTGACTGCTAATTTTCAGGCTACTTAATGCTTCCTTCCTTTAGAATTTAGAGCAAGTGATTTTATTTATTTATTTATTTATTTATTTTGTCTTTCACTTTCTGGTCTGCAGATCAAATAAGCATACGGAGAAAAAAAAGAACCACCTTTGCAACCTGCACTAACAATCTCTACATTTTGAAGTAAAAATAGGATGAGAAGTGAAAGCAACAACTTCTGCTTCAGTTACTCATGATGAACATATTTTTTTTCTTTTTTCCTTTTTTTTTTTTCTTGCTGATTTCACAGGAAAATCAGAAGCTCTGTGTTTACTTCTGTTGTGATAAAGCTGTTGATTTTTTTTTCCCTCTGTTGCTGACATGCAAGTGATTTTTTTCAATACAGGAAGTGAATAATAAAAAGACTCAGAGCAAATATATCACCAGGGCAAAAGCACATGCTGTGTATTAGCGCTTAAAAGATTCCCATCCCACTTTTCCCTTCGCATCAGTCCCATAGTCCCTAGAGCTGAGCACTTCTTCCCACGCAGATAGATGTGATAGATTTGCAAATACTGCCAAGAGCACAGAGGGATCACGTTATGAGCTGAATGGCTGTACTGAGCGACAGACTTGGATTGCTTTATTTTTTTTAGGTCAGCTTTGGCAGGGAGTTAAAAACAGGGTGGAATAAAGGTTGAAATGTTTTCTGAAATTTTAATCAAAATATCATGTCTTAGATTTATGCTCTAAGCATTCTGCCTGACGTTGAGTTGTGTTGACAAACAACATTTGCTGTTGGGATGTTTGAAAAGTCATAAGAGGTTTGTAAATCAGTTTCACGTGGTGTGCTACCTATTTGTTATTTTCTTGTTTTATCTGTTAACAGGAAAGGAGATGCTGTTAGATAGTATAAATGGCAATTTGATGTGCTTTCTTTCTTTCTTTTTCTTTTCTTTTTTCTTTTTTTTCTTTTTGCATTAGTATCATAGTAAATTACAGTGAGATGGAAGATTAGTTACTTTGTGGAGGTTGTTAACATGAAGTTCTCATTTCATTTATTTATGCCTAACTGGAGACTTGTCCTCCTATATAAATTATTCTGGCTACTGTAGTTTTTCTTAAGTCAAAACCATGACTTCCCATTTGTGTCCTTTTTTTTTTTTTTTTTTTTTTTTTTTTTTTTGACAGTCTTGAGTTTCACTGTAGCCCTTTAATATGTTCTAGAAGAAGGGGACAACCTGAGAATCAGATTCATATGTCCAGTCTGAGGGTTAACCCTTATCTTCAAGTCCTAACCTCTCTGGTTTATCCTGCTGAGATGGTAAACTTGGCTGCCAGACTTGGATGTTGAAATCCACTTGTTTTCTAGGGTCACACTGACGTATGCTGAATCCAACCTCTAAATGGTCCTTGGACAGACAGTTTATTGTTGGGCCTTGTTTTCAAATTATTACTGGATTCTTCTGAATTGTCTCCAGTTTTGCATCACTGTCATGCTCCTACCATTAGAAAGGAGATATTTTCAACTTTATCAACACTTTGGTTTTGAAAGGACTTCTCAAGCGGCAAAATAAACAGCCTCTGTATGAAGTGTTTGTTAATGGATAGCTGAAGGTCACCCTAACCGTTGCTGCAGATGATTTTCTTTCATTTAACTCATTCCTGATTGTGAAAGAGGAAAGCAACGTTAAACTAGAGCTGCAGCTATCATTAAAAAAAAAAAAAAAGGCATCTTTATTGTTCTAAATATTCTGTATTGCCCACCCTCTCTGTAACTTTGAGTCTTGCTCCTCTCCCCTCCTGTAGCCCAGGCATTGCGATCTCTGAGCACTCAGCAGTGGTGCTGTGGGCCGGAGTCCACTCCTCACAGCATCTAGAAGGAATGGTGAGGTGGGTAGCCTCCAACTACCAGCACTGACTGGGTATCCAGGAATTACCCGACACAGATTTACAGCAAGGCTGTGGTTTGCTTTCTGATTTTGAAGAGAGCCAGAGTTTTTAATGCTGGTTCAGACAAAAAACCTATAGACAAGCAAAGTTGATGTGTCAGAATTGTAAATTCAGTTCCAGGTTATACATGGAATATAAATATATACCATGCTGGCCACTGGGCACTGACAGATGCTAATAAAACTTCTTTTCAGTAGAGCTGAAGTTTTTGTGTATAAACCAATGCTGAAAGTAGTCTTTAAGACCTTCTCAATTTTCTTGAACCACCCCCCCCCCCGCCCCCCCAAAAATAAACCACAAAAACCACAATTGAAAAAACAGTAGGTTTGAACACTGACTTTTGTTATTTCTCTCTGTGGCCCAACAAATCTTGCCTCTTTTCCCATTGAGCGATGGAGCTTCAGTAGCAGGAAGGGAAAATGTTTCCAGGCTGAGTGTTTCTGCACCCCTGTGAGTGGACCGGGCTCAGTTGTGGCACTGCAGTTCTGAATGCCCACAGCAAGATGAGGGGAAGCAAACCTGGATTTCCTGCATGTGGGGGATTGCTTAGTTTGTAAGCCATTAGAAGTATTACCACCAACCACTTTGAGCCATGTTTTAGAAGAAAGTATCAAGTAGCACTGGATTTCTTGCAGAGCCTGATCTGGGTATTCTCTCATGGTCTCAAATACGTTGCCAGAAAAGATGAATAATCCACATGAATTTTGTGGGCTATGACCGGAGTTAGGTGTAAGAGAGACTGCAGAGCTCTGTCAGGGCTAAGGCCCTCTGGTTGTATTCAGAAACAGAGCTTTAGGCAGCTGGGAAGTTTTAATAGTAAGTTTGTCACCTTAAAAGATTGAAATGAATATGAGTCAGGAGGGTCACAGTTCGAGCACTGGGGACCTACCTTCAAGATGGCTTTTATTGTTGGTCCTTAAGTACATTGCTGAGCCTCATTTGTTAGCAGTATGCATTATCAAGGGTGACCGTAAATATTTTAAAAGAACTTTTGCTCAATAAGCAGTTCCTCTCCTGCGTTTGCTCGGTTTCCTTCTCCCTTAAATAATCAAAATGCTGCTGCTGTCACAGAGTGCTCTGCTCTGCTACAGATTATTTTCTACATCAGTTCATGACTTGCAGTTCCTGTGGACTGCAAATTAATCCTTAGGAGCCTGTTGGCATGTACTGTACATCCAGGTTCTCAAGGGTATTAATTTGAGTATTGATGTAGAAAGTGCCAGCGGCTGTAAAGGTATATTATGTACTTTATTTTTGTGTTTATTTTTTCTGTATAATCCAGGAATTTACTTACAAACGTGTAATCACCATGACTGGACAGTTTAGTCTTTAAAGTAGAATAACGTATCGTTAATTTTTTTAGGGGTAGATTTTAAAAGAAATAAAGAAAGTAATTGTGTTCTTTCAAATGACGCCATGAATTAATAACACAATTCCTTACGATCTGTCTCTGCAGGCCATAGTACTGTACAAAATACATACTCTAGAAAGTAGCCATATGAAAGACTGGATTTGGGTGGAGAAGCCACAGTCCCATTCCAAAGTATTATGTGGATGCCTGTTTTTCCTTTCCCAGAGAAACTAAGGAGGCCTGGGACTGATGCAGGGGAGGGGGTGAGCCCAGGTCCCACCTGTTTGGTACACGCAGCTTTTGGGATTTGGGAGTTAAGGAATGTTCCTGTACTTGTGTGCACTCCTTTGTTTCTTCCGCAGCTTGTTCCTGGGCCGTGTCTAGCAGCAGTACTGCGTGGTTTTGTTAGGAGTGGAAAGGTCAAATAGAAGTCAATGGTGTATTTTTTTGTTTTTTTTTTTTTTTCTCTCCAAGTAGGTACTGACTTACCACAACCTGTGTTTGTATTTACACAGTTAGTTTGAAGAGTGCTTTTTTTTTTTTTTTCTCTTTTCCCCTGCTTGGGAGAGCGGTTGCAATCCTGAAAGTCCTGGCTGTGATAGAGCTGCCGAATGCAGGAGCTGCCACCCCTCTCCTAAATAGGGAGGCTCCTGTCTGGGGATGGGCTGGGGGTCATTTGCTGGGGAGGGGGAAATCTGGTTCACTGGGGGCTCAAGGCAGCTGGGCGAAGGGATCAGGAAATATCTTCACCCCACTCTGTCGTGTTAAATTCTCCTTGGAAAGCCGTAACACGTAATTTAAATCCATTATACATGCCACCCTGGAAGCAGAGCCTTATATGTAGAGTGCATGGGCTGTCCTATTATGGGAAATCAACTTTGTTTTGAGGGAAGCACGGAGCATTGCTTCTGCGCAGGTCCTGGAATTTGAAACATGTAGGGGCCTCCAAAGAGCAGGGCATGAGTTATAGTGCCGGCCGGGTGGCAGCGAGGATCCCCGGCTTGCCCTGCCCAGTGTGGACCCTGCCGGCCGCCAGCTGCATCCCACCGGGGCTCCTGCTGCACGCTCCCCCGCAGGCTTGCCGGGGCTTATGCAGGGACGCGTCCGTCGTTCTGCAGGGACGAGCCTAATTCAGCGAAAGCGACTGGAGCAGCAAAGTGGGAATATACTTTGCCAGGAAACACTTTGCTGTTGTTTTCTTTTTCTTCTGTTTTGTGGAGAGATTTCATGTCTGCTCATGTGCTTTGGTATGAGGAAGTGGAAGATGATTGTAAGTACAAACAGACTGACATGATTTGTCACAACATTCGCTCTGACAGAGCAGCGTAGTGCTACGCAGCCCGCTAACAGCATGCATTTTTCAATGTTTACTTTCAGAGTCTAAAGAAGGAGAGCACCGGGGGGCAAAAATAATGAGAATTTTTTGGTCTCTGTTAGGGGGGTAAAGTCCTGTACATTATATATAAAAGAAGTTTTCCGGAAACAGTACCCAGCTCTCCTTTGAATAAAAATAATACATTTCTTCTTGAGGTTCAGCACTTATTAAAGTGTGGGGTTAAAAAAAATATTGAGAGGACAGACCAATATAGCTGAAAAAATGTCATTGTTGTAATAATTTGGCAACACATCAAAGGCTTAATCAGTTGCTTTGAACTTTAATGGCATACACAGTTTCACTGCCTTATATTAACTTAGGCAGTAAGGGATCTCTTCTCTCATCACTGAGCTGTCTGATAGCAGTGGAGAGAGGGGGTGGCAGCCCTGCTCCAAGTGAGCAGCAGCTGAGCTCTCCCATGCGCTTCCCAGAAAAGAGCAGGCGTGTTTTCCAGACTTGCGCTTGTTTGTTAGTTTAAAGCTATCCTTTATGTGCAGCAAGAAAAAAAATAGAGGATGCCAGGAGTAAGAGAACGAAGAGAGACAAGAATAAAAGAATGAGAGAGGGTTTTAAAATCCATCTCCCACACTCACAGACAATCTTTCTTCTTCCTCCTCCACCCAGGCTCCCAAAACAGATTGTACTGAAAAAAATGCAGTCAGTATTGTCCAGACTTAATCTGTGGTCCCCACCCCCTGCTTTATAATCTATTTTTGTTCTTCCACTTTCAGCTTAGTCCTCTGCCTGTATAGTAATAGAATTCCTGCTTTTCTGTTATTTTTCTGAAGCCAGGGGAGTACATACACACTGTCATTTTCCCCCATAACATATGATGGGCTGTATGGTCACTCACTTCTGATGAAGCTTCCTGAAAATAATGTTAGATTTTGTTGTGTTTGACAGGAAAGAAGCTTAAAACAGAAAATGCCAGGGTGCAGACATGGTCTTATACTGTAGTTTGCTTTCCTTTTTTCAAGATGAAGTCAAATTGCATTTTCTTGTGCAGTAAAGAAGACTTGAATCAATTTTGTACTGCTGGCAGAGGCTGCGCAGTGGTTGGACCCTTTACTTGTTGGACACAATCTGACAGTTCAAGAAGGGATAGAATTATGAGTTCAGCATCATCACGTATTAAATAATTAGGAGGCAGATCACTTCTGAAAATACTGGGGGTGGGCTTGGGAAGAAGGGATGTAGTGGGATTTTCTTACGGGGTTTTACTCCTGGTGGGCAAGACAGCACACTCTAGGACCAACTACACAGTGCCCAGCCTTTTCTGCCAGTCCTCTTTTGAGAAGAGTAAGGAGGATTTGTTATCTTCCTTCTTCCGTCTACTCCCTCTCCAAGACAGCCACAACATCAGCCCAACTGCTTGTCCTCAGCCTTGAGGACGAGCAGGAGCTGTGAGGGAAGCTGGGTGGGTGCCTGCTAAGTAAGGGTGAAAGGTCTTTGCTGCTGAGTGTGGAAGTTATAATTGCACTCTGAAGACGTAGTAGGTGAAAGAAAGAAAAAAAAATAGCTGTTAGAGCTTTTGAAAAATATGAATAGCAAACCAGAGTTGCATCTAGCGAATGAATAGCATTCATGACAAGAGCCATTAAATCACTTGCTAAATTATGTCTAGATATGAACATAACCACGTTATGGGAAAGGGAGCTATCCTAGTGCTTTATGGGAATTATTTAACTGAATCGATTTCCTTACTGTATCCTGACTCTTTTAAAGGGCAAGGCATTTTTCTCAATATAATTTGGTATCGTGCTGTGAAGTTTTTTTATAGTTGTATTTCAATAAAAAAGGAAAGCCCATATCTGCACCGTTTTACAAATGTGTCCAAAATAATCCTCTCAAGTTTATCCCCAGCCTTCACTCAGGATGCGTCACTTCTCCAGCTTGTTCCCTGTGCTTGATTGATTGCTTCTCTCTCGATATTGGACGAAAACTTCTTGCTCTTGCAACAGACAACAGTTGCTTACACCTCTGCTTTGCTTTCTTAAATCTGACCTTTCTCTTTTCTTAAAGTCACTTCTCAAACCCTCCACCCACCTCTGCCCTTTTCTCTTCTCTCTTCCCATGCCACAGCAGTAAAGGCAGGGTCTCTGTTTCCTACTTTCTCTCACTTCTGCTGAGAATGGCCTTTCACAAGGTATTTATTCCCTGCCTTGAGCTTTATTTTCTTTCGTGAGCCATTCAGTGTTTACTAAGTTGTTCAGCCTGGATTAGACTGGAAACTCCTTGGGCTTGGGACAGGGACCATCTTTTCCTAGATTTCTACAGGTTCGTTGACAATGACCTCCAAATAATAAAGCGGCAGGGAAACGAGATACCGTAAATTTCATTTGGTTTTAATTAAGATGAGATTACTGTAAACTTCATCTCAGAAACCACCCTCCCTAGGGTATTCAGAATCATATGCTGTATTTCTTCATCTGGCAGATATAATCCTCTTTCTGCGTCCTTAGTCTGAAATGGAACCAAATTCTGCTTGCAGTTGCACACAGGCATCCTGTATTTCTGCTTGGATTTGCACAAAGTAGTGACTAAAAATAGAATTAATCATCAGACCAGGGCCAATGCAGAAAAGAAACTAATCCTGCCTGAAATGTAGTGGCCACAAGGGCTGTCGTACCAGTGTTACTGTAGCAGGGGTCCATCTAGATTTGGGTTTTAGCTCAGGTCAGAAGTGCGTTTCCAAGGCGAATCCCCCGATGCCCCTGCTTGTTACTGTGCATTGGTTGCTGTCCCAGAGTGCACACGCTGCATCCCTCTGGGAGGAAGCCAAGCTGGGGGATGCTCTCTGAGAGCTCGGCTGATGGGCACCAACTCTGCTGCTCCAAATTGATCCTGGCGAGGCATGCATGCCTCGGGTAAGTGCTGGCTTGGCAGCACCAGCTGCTTCACCTTGCAAAACCCTTCCTGCTGGTCCACGCGATGTGCTATGGCCCAAGACAACTCCTTGAGTTGGGAGGAGGATGGCAGCAGATGTCATTGGGTTGTGGATGTGAGGAAAGAGCTGCTGGTAAAGTCAGTCCCCTACCTGTGCGAGGAGGTGCACTGTCCTGTCTCTCCAGTCCAGAATCCACTCCTTGCCCCTGGTCCCCAGCCTGCCCTAGGGCATCGCAGCCGGCCTCCGCTTGCTGCAGGGCCCTTATTTAGCAGGGGACCACAATCAGGGAGCAGTAGCCCAGCAGCGTGGTGCACGTGAAACTGGCGATCCTGTGAAAATGAACCTCTTCGCTATTTTTGATTTTTTTTTTTTAAGGAAAAAGATTCAGTTATGTTACTAGTAAAATATAGTTTACTTTATAGTTACTGATCAAATAGAATTATTTATAACTGAAAAGGTAAAATATTTGAAAAAAAAAAAAGATTAACCCTTAACTAATACTGTGAAATTGTTTGAGCCTCGGATTTGTCCGAGGGGGTAAGCATTTTTACATGATCACCAGAGGGAACAGGATTAAGCTCATATATATTTGTCATGGATTACCGATAGGCAAAATCACATTCAACTGGATTGTGAGCCGAGCAGCCTTGATTTGAAAAGGCTGACTTGTTGATTTTCACAGTACATTTTCAATTAAATGTTACCCCAAAGCTTAATCATCATTTAGGAGGATAACCATTGTACTGTTGTAGCTAACCACTGAAAAGGACTCCTCGATAAATTTAGCAGAACTTCATAGCATCACAGGGCTGTCGAGGAGAATGCACTTGCGATAATACTGTATCACTGTCAGGGGAGGCAGAACAGCACCGGGAATTTTAAATAATTGTGCCTTATCAAAGTCTGAGGTTTGTGGAAAGCAGAAATAATGGTTAGCAGAGTGTGGCTTTGCAGAGAGGCTTGCCAGCTGGGCTGCACTGGAGAACGTGCTCGTTCGTCTTCTGAGGCAAACGTGTGGAGCAGAGATGTTTGTTTTGGTTCACAGGACTCGCTGCAGATACCACAAAGGCTTGCGCTCTGGGTTACTTGCTGCATGTGCAACAAATTGGAAAAAAATTGAATGATGTGTTTCGAAGGACAGATAGGCTGAATTTTGAGAAAGTCATAATCTTCCTTGGGTCTGATTAAAAGTCCTGTTTTAATCTATTGGTATTATTTAGAGCATGAGGCTGATAATTTCTGGGAGGTTTCCTGGTCCTTTCTGTGTTTAAGTCCGTGTTTTGTAAATAATATATAAGATTAACTTTTTATCATTTATTTGCAGTCTTTTATTCCTAAAGGCAAAATGTTGTTTGTAAGTATTGCAAGCATATGTAGAAGAAAGTCTTATTCGAGCAAAAGGATATGTTCTTGTAATTTTGAATATGTTCTTACAAGACAATGATTAAGATAGCGCATTTCTTAAAAGTATTTTTAAAGGATCATCATCTTCAACAGATAAATCAGCATGATTCTAGTCATAAAAATGGTAGTTGTAAAAGTTTCCTCATAGAAGACATTACAGAAGTATGTTAGTCCTAAGGGTGGTTTTGTTTTCTGCAGTATTTTTCTATGCCGTGTGCTAATGGCTTGGGAATTCCTTTTTTAAGAAAAAAAAAGGAAGAATAACATCTGCTGTTTGTAGCTTGAAACTCAGCGGTGTGTACAGATATGACCTAAATGAGGACCCAGACCATCCCATTTGCTTACCCTGCCTTTGCTAAAAGATCCTGGGAGATCCCTGGGGACCCAGTGGGATCATGAGCGCTGTGGAGCAAGAGCGTGCTGTCTGAGTCAGAGTTTCAGTCAGGCTCATCAAGCGCTCTGTGCCTGCTTCTTTCGACCACTTTATTTCCCTGGCTGTCGGTAAGGTCTGAGAAAGCTGTGGGTCTCTCGCCCTCCAGAAGCGTCCCAGTGAAAACAGCGAACCCAGTATCTGACATTCGTAATACAGACTTAAAAAGAAGGCAGGCCAGCGTTTCCCCGCAGCGTGCGGTGGGCTAGGTACGTGGCGTCGTTCCTCTGCGAGACGGACGACGCGTGTGCCTTGCGAGGCGGAGGTTGCCGTCAGGTGGGAGACGTGAGCTCCGCTGGCTGCCGGCGCGTGACCGTGGGCGCGCGGTGCCCGCCAGGGAGCCTGCCCGCCTCGCCGCGCCCCGGGGGGCTCGCCGCCAAAGCGTGCCGCTGCGCACACACGTGCACGCACGCTTGTTTTTAAGGGAAATTATCCTCGCGGAAGGCTTTTAATTTTGTGTAGTGCAGGGAATTGGAGGAATTTAAAGGGTGGTTGGAATTTGACATTTCTGCCTCTTTGTTCTGAAAGATACTTTGATTAAAGTGCTGGAAGGCTCGGCTAATGGAGGCGTTGCTGCTATTTCAGATATACCGGGTATGTGATTTGAAGGCAAGCCAAATCACAATGAGACGGAATAATGATGTCCTTGGTTTATTTTTTACTTGGCACATTCAGGTTTTGATTGAGTTCTGAGCAAGGCAACAGTTTTCTCTCCCAGAAAGCCGTGCCGGTCCTTGGGGGCTTGCAGCCTGCTGTCAAAGCACAGGCGTTTTCTTGTGAAGGTCATGGACTGCAGAGGCAGAAGAGGGGGAGAAAAACCGAAGGGGTGGGCGGAGGGAGAGAGGAAAGAAAGGAAGATTTCATTATTGGACCTAACCATGTACAAGCTTCTCGTAAGAAACATTTCTGTAGCGAGACCTGTTACTGCTTTGACCCAGCTAGCACTCTGCTGATGGCCTGTGTATCAGAAGGCTTGTGGAGAGCTGCGGGGTCTCTGTCCATCTGTCCTACCTCCAACCCTCTTCCCGCTCTTATCACACGCAAATATTTCAGTAGTACGCTTCACCCTGTTCTCTCGTTCATTTTTTTTTTATTATTTTACATTTTTCTTTGGAAAAGACTATTCATGAATTATTTTCTCTCTGAACAAAGTTCAGAGCTTCCCAGCTGTTGCTGAGGTGGCGGAAAATTAACGCGGGCACTATGTTTTCTAAAAGGTTGGTAATATTACATAGTTAGCATTTTTAGAGGTGTTAAAGAGCACCTCATGAAGTGCCTGAATGATGGACACTGTAAATCAGCTGATAGGAACCCATGAGACAATCTGATATAAGTGGGTGATGCTGAAGATGGGAGTAACTGAGAAGATTTGTGTCTATTTCCTCAATACGGGGAAAAATACTGTTAGACAAACAGCTATCCTGTAGCATTCCTGGGCTTACAAAGCCTGAGCCAGCTCCCCAGCCCTTCCTGGTTGTCTAACCGATCCCAAAGCTGAGCAGCTCATAAGGAAAACACGAGGATGTCTGTTCAGGACAGGGAGCGAGAGGGAAGGTGGCAGTCCTTGCTGCAGAGACCGAGGTGGGATGACCTCGGGCAGTGATCCTGCCCAGCTCAAAAGGGGCTCCTTAAAACAGCCTGTCTAAAGGAGAGGGCAGAAGAAACTCAAAAGGTGCTAACCTGTGATGAGTTGATTGTGAATTTGTAGATAGCTTTACTAATTCAGATGAACTCGGCTTATACTTTTTCGTGTTGTGAAGATTGTTAGCCGCCCAAAATGAGTTAGTATTTTACACTAGGCTTCAGGAGGACAATACTTTTTTTTTTATTATTCATTTGACATGATTTACTGTCAGCCTCCTCTTATCATGTGATTTAGTACATATTTAATGCTTATTTCCTGCCACACCCTTCCAAGTCCCGCAAATTATGCTGAAAACAGAAATCAGTATATTTTTACACCAAATTCGAAGGCCACATTTATAAATGCTTGGTAGACTAATGGTTACTCACTCTCCAGAAATGCAGAAGATCCAGATTAAAGTGTTTGCTTTGCTTATACTCTGTTTACAGAGGAGAAAGCTTCAGTTGCGTTGGATGTTGAATGGAAACCAAAGGTGAAGCCAAGTAACTTTTCACAAAAGGAATTCTTGTTTTCTCGCCAACATGAGAACAATTCCTTTTATAGTAGTCTGTAAAGGACAAGCATGTTATAGAGTTGATTCTGTCTCTTCTGTTTTTCCTAGTAATTAAAAAAAAAAATAGTTCTGAAAGCTCTAAGAGAGCAAGGAGGGAAACATAATACTGCGAAATAAATGGAACTTAAGGAGCAGTTATCTCATAGTAGAATGTAGAACAGTTAATGGAAACAAAAGCTTTGTAAGCATAAGAAATCATCACAACTTTGAATTTTAAATATTTTTCTTTAATTGTTTAAAGTGCCATGATATCTGCATCCTTGAACTGAATGATACAGGATAGCTTCATGATACTGATCTACATTTAAAAGAAGTTGCTTTAATCAGTCCCTTCATCTTTCTATAGAGCATATAAGTTGAATTTGTACCTAATTGTATCAGCTTGCTCTGTTTGAAGTAAAAGCTATACCCAGTGAAGTGGTATTTCCCACCTGATTGATGAAGACTTTAGGGACTATAAATTGGGGCACATTTTTGCCTAGGGAAAAGAAATCTGTTAGATTATGTAGTCTATCTCTACTTACTGTCTAAAAGAAGGCAGGCCTATTCAGAATCAATCCCCAAATCCTTCTATTTTTAGCACAGTGGGTAGCTTAATACTGTTATTCAACTGTTAAAGCTAAAAGTCGTAACTGGAAACCCTGTTTTGAAACAAACTAAATGATGCTAGATATTCACCATTTTGTCTTGTAAGGACAAACCTATTCTTCCAAGGGAAGAGCCGCTGAGTTGTGAAGCACAAACTCTTTCTGTGGATACTGTTGTCAGCTCTCTTTATTTCTTCTTTAGTCCTTTTGCCACTTTCCCCTGAGTCATGCACATCCATTGCTTTACTGCTTTAGCTGCTTTAAATAAGGACTTTCTTCCTCCAAGAAGGCTTGCTAATTTTTTGCATATTATCATAATCTGACTTAACAGTCATTTTGCCAAGTCTTCCCAGCTGTTGCTACTGCTGAATTGATTCATTTTTTGTCATGATATGTTGTAGGCAAATGTGAAGCAAAGTTTACTTGACCAGTAATCCTCTCCGTAACTGAAGGAAGGATGTGGTTCGAACAAGGACTTGTTCCAAATGTGGCTGGAGTTTTTTTTCCCTAAATCTACCTGTTTTAGGCACAAAGAAATTCTTATCTAGAAAGTGAAAAACATCTTGACCCTAAGTGGGAGCCAGGGAATTCAGTTTCTCCTGGTGCAATAAGTCAGTCTGTGGAGGTTTTTGACTAATGAGAAGCTCCTAAGAGGTGTTGTGGCTATCTTGGAATGCCTCCAGAAACTGTTGCTCAGCCTATAAACTGATGAAATTTCACAAAGTCACAGCCCAACTGAGTCTGGAACGTGCCTCTGGAGATCATCTAGTCCAAATTCCCTGCTCAGAGCAGGGTCAATGAGGGCAGGTTGCTCAGGGCCACGTCAACTCAGGTTTTAAATATCTCCAAGGATGGAGACTCCACACTCTCTCTGGACAGCCTGTTCCAGGGTGTGACCACCCCACAGTATTTTTTTTCTTATTTTTATATGGAATGTCCTGTACTTCAGTGTATACCTATTGTTTCTCATCCTGTCAGTGGGCACCAAGGAGAAGAGTCTGGCTCTGCTCTGCTCCTTCCAATCAACTGTTTATATACGTTGATAAGACCCCGCTGAACCTTTTCTTCTCCAGGCTGAAGGGTCCCAGCTCTCTCAGCCTCTCCTCATAGGAGAGACACTCCAGTCCATTAATCATCTCTCTGGCCCTTCACTGGACTTTCTCCAGTATGTTCATGCCTCTTTTGTACCGGGAAGCCCAGCCCCAGACTCAGCACTCCACCTCACTGCCATTTGCCAAATCCATATGCTGTAAAAGTGTGGTTATTATTTTGAAGACTCATTGGCAGTGTACTCTTAAGTGCACAAATGCATACAAAGTCTGACAGACCTTTAGTTTAAATGGGTATAAACACATTGAGATTGTAGTTCTTGTATCTTGAATTAAAAAAAAAAAAAAAAAGGGGAAAGGAAAGGAAACTCTTTAAAATGTTTCTTGCCTTCCAAAGGAATGCACTTAACCAACGAACAGCCAGTGTATTTCTCTCATAGAAGAACTATGGTTAACTTTGCCACTTTAATCCTTTAGATGTAGATAAATTCTGTTGCATCTATTTCCTTATCTGTCTTATCTTTTTAGTAATTTTTGTTATTTTCTATTATGGTGATGATTTCTGTATACTTCCTGGTTATTTTACAGTAAAAAGAAAAAAATGTAGCAAGAAATTATAATTATTTTTCTGGACCATATTTGTTTATGCCACATAAGTTATAAACCCTGTTTTTAATTTTATATTCACTTGTTAAAGTGCAGCAAAGAAAGAGTTAGCTGATGCTTAAACTATTAAATAGCATGCCCTGCACTTACGTGAATTTGTAGCACACTAAATACTGTCTGCCTGGTAACATGATCTTCCCAAAGTCGGTCAGTATTTTACTTGGACTTTTTGGAATTTAACGTAAAATACTTGAAGTGAGGTTTTCTTTACCTGCAGAATCTGAAATGTGGATTTAGAATCAGAAGTCGTTCAGAAGTCTTCTAGTGGGAGGGGCTCCCGTCTGGGAACTGATCTGAAACCTGAGTACTCTTGATTTGGAAGATCGACTTCTGTACAGCAGCTTCTTATTAAGAGAGAAGGTATTTTGGAGCACCAAAGAAAATGTACTGCATGTCACAGCTTCCAGGATTCCTTAAGTCGATCCTACTTCTTTCAAAGTTACATTCTGTTTCAGTTTTACAGCATATGAATTTGCATTCTGTCTATTCGATCTATTTTATTTTATTGTAATCCTTTGTATTCTAATTTACATCCTCTGGAGGCTATTTCTTGGTCTACAGCTATACCCATAGCTGCAGCCATTCATGAGAAGCTGCTTGTAGAAATCCTCTATTTCTTTCTCACGCAGAAGCAGCACAACACACTGGAAAAATTGCCTGAGGCCTTTTCCTAATAAACACCAGAGATTATTTTTGTTTCTTTATAATGATGTAAGTCTATATTTTCTACACTGTAAAAATCCCTGGATTTTTTTTTTTTTTTTCATTTTCAGGGGTTTTTTTGGTGAGAATGCATTCCTGGGGAGTTGTTGTACCTGACTTCAGAATATGCTAGGAGTTTTCAAAGTACTCCATATTTTATACTGTTTAGAGCAAAGAGTTTGAAATAAAAATGAATGTGTCAACAGTTTGCTTTGTAGATATGTAGCACAGTCAATGGGTCTACAAACATTAATTGGCTATTTATTGCCAATATGCTGTGCAAAATCCTGAGGCCAAAAAGGACTTCTGAATTTGTAATCATCATAACAAAAATCTGTTTGTTTGTTTGTTTGTTTGTTCATTTCAATAGATGAACTTGAATACTGAAATTAGGTTGGCAGAAGACAGCAAGAACATATTTTCTGAATGAAGAGAGAAGTTGTCATTGCTGTGGCCGGGGCTGAACTCATAGCTGGGAACAATCAACGATGTTGCTGGAAAGAGGAGAGTCCCAGAGATGAGTTTATGAAGCTCCAAGCACCCTGTATGATGGTGGTCACAGTTATTAGCTATTAGGACAGTTGTCAAAAGGTCTAGTTATTCTGAAGGGTATCACAGGGTTCTTGGTAGCATAATAAGGAAGAGAATGAAAAGAAGATATTTTAATAATTATAGCATTAAATCAGTAACAGGATGCACATATTGGAGAAAGTCTTTCAAAATGGTTGTTTATGAGAAAAAAAAAGAGAACAACATCACTTTGGTTTATGTCAGTATATAGTTTACTCCACTATAATTCAAATAAATTCATAATCTAACACTATCATAATTTATGTGAAATGAATGTATAAATCATTATAATTAATATTGATATAACAATTGGAAGTACTATTTGTGGGAAATCGTATGCACACTTCAATTAAGCTGTAATGTAAATGCAATTTAAAATGTAACTGCAGGTTAAGCGTAACACTCAAGCCTGACTTCATGCAGAGAAACCTTTTCATGGGGCCCTAACTATTAACAATATCATTATTGTTTTTAACAGACAAAAATGTCAGTGCTGTTAGATAGTCAGAATTGCACCAGAAAATCAGTGAATCCCTTGTTTCTGGAACTAACACAGTTAGCAACCTAGATTTACAAAATAATTACAAGAACTTGTTTTGATGATGCAAATATTATGGTAAGTGGTGGATACCCTTCAAAGAGCAGTAGGAACTGATGGAAAAGCAGAAACAGGAAGGCTGTATGAAGCCACATGGGGATGTGTGAGGTAGGGGGAAGGAAGCAACCTGCCAGAATGCAGCTGGAGAGGACTTGAGGAAGGAGTGGAGATGCGAGGAGGTGGCAGCGATGGAGCTATGCCACCATAATGCACGTTTGTGAGGAGCTTGCATGAGAGCATAAGGTGGAGAAGACCCTAAAGAAGGACAAGTAGGGACAGCAAATATGAGGGGTTATTTTAGCTGTCTTTATTTCTCATCTGCATCTTTGTCACTGTATCTTCTCACACTGATTGGCAGGTAGGTTTGCAAGACCTTGCTGCTGAAGGTACAGCTTTCACAAAGTGAGTGTGATAATAAGGATGAGCAAACACAGGTTTCTAACTCAGAGCCCTTCCCAGTTCTTCCCTTCCCACCATGACAGGCCTGTTGTATGTGGCTTCAGTAGGTCCATGTGTAGTCTAAATCATCTTATTCTCTGTCTAGAATAAACCATATAATTGGTTGATGCATCATGGCATAAATTTCAGATTATGCATAAATTGTGATGCATCTAACTCATCACAGCCTCAGTTAATTTGGAATTCACTTGCAAAATGAAAATTTCTGTTTAGTTTTCACAGCTAATTTGGACATCAGTATTATACATCTTCAACTCTCACCTGGTTTGTGGATACGCAGGACTTGGTGTGAGCTTGCTTTTTCTCGTTGATGCTCAGAGGAGAGGCCTCCGCAGACACCAGTACCCATGAGGAGTCTCTGGGAGGCCCCTGCGCTTTTCCAGGCATGCTATATAGCTGCACTGCCTTCGGGTCTCTGCGCCTGCCGCATCCGTGTGGGTTGGGACACGTCCACCTTCTGCACCGGAGGCTGCAAGCCGTGGAGGGAATGATGCTGCTACGATCTGGGCTAAAGCCGCAGCCTAACAGACCCACGCACTCTTGAAACAGAGATGTATTCATTGGAGACTTGACCCAGGGAAGACAGGAATGCTGTAGTTTCACGGGGGCCCTGTCTGCGGCAGTCGTCCCGGTGCTGGCCCTGCTATTCATTGTTGGGATAACAATGCCCTTGCCAAACCGCCCTGCCAACTATGTGGCTCTGGGTCTTTACTAATGTATTGTCACAGTTCTCCCTTCACCCCTTTCCTCCCACCTCCCCAGAAAAATTGGGTTCAGTTTTTACATACTCTGTGTAAAAGAGGTTTTGTGACCTTTTACTGCTTAGCACGAAAAGCTGGGCAAGTTGCAATGAGGTTGATTGCCCTTCTCAGCAGGTAAGGGGACCGCTGGCAAGCATCCTGCTCAGTCTCTTTCTTCACTTTCTTTATTGTCAGTAACTTGAAGTTTTTGAAGTGGTAATACAGATTGCTGTGGCCACTGATACTGAATCCTTCTTTTCCTTTTTTCAGAGAGCTTCCTCATTACTGCTAAGAACTGTCTCAGCAGTTACACTGCTAGGCTTGACCCCACATCATCAGGAAGATACAATAATCCCTTCTCACTCTCTGAAAGGATCTTACTCCCTTGCTGCTTTAGAAAGCTAACACCACAACAAAACAAAACAAAAGACTATCCTCTCTGGAGCCATAATCATCAAGCAACAAGCAGGAGTTACCGTGGATTTTATTTCCATAGTATAGATAATATTGCCTCTTGATCTGTGAAAATGACTGTTCTCACCTATAGTACGTTACTGTTTATCTCCAAAGAACACAAGTCTCACACTCTACGGTGAGACTCCTCTGAGTCAAGAAAAATAAGCTAACATGGTGGGAAAGTCTGACTGTTTCTCATCTTCTTCCTCAAAATCGGGTTTGCAGAGATTCCAGTGTCTTCAGCTGTGAGGCAATTTTGCTTTCTAGTAAATCTCTACTCCCAGAATCATTCCTTCTGACTGACCATACATATTTAATTCCTCCTTGATCCCTGTAACCTCCTTTCTCTTTTCCTTAGGGATCCTCAATTTCTCTTGCTGTGTTTCTAGTCTTTCTTATTGCTAGCTACTTGGATACAGAGCAAACTAAGTGGTGATAGAGGAAAATGTAGTTTTCTCCTGGGAACACAATTCACGTCCTCAGCTGGGAGAAAAAATAGTGTTTCAGTGGTATTAAAAAAAACAGTGCTTGCATTTTCCTATATAGTGAAAACATCTTGTAGTGGGTTTTCCTAGAGAAAGTTCAAAATTCAGTACTGTTTTCATATTTAATATATACTGCATTTAGTGTTATACAATACTGTGAAATATTAATAAACTTACAAATCTTTTCCCTTGGCCGTTTACCATGAAACTTGACTGACTGCAGCTTCTCTGATTTACTAATTCATATGCATAAGTCTAGTGCAACAATGCTGTGTTCAAAGATTTCTTTTGATAACAACTTTGACTTCAAGTCATACTGTGAAGAGTGTCTGTGATGATTTTCTCTCCTCGTCTTGGCGCTTGCAGAGAGGGTGACCTCACTGCCTGTTCAAAATTACTATTATTTTTCTCCAGTTAGGTTCTTGCAACTCTGTGCTGCAGTTCCTTTAAACTCTTGGAAACCTGCAAGCCTGCTGTGGACAAGATGTTGTGGGAATTTCCCAGTTCGCCCTTGGGTAATAATTTTGCCATTCAAAGATTGCTGTGCTTCGTATACATGTGTAAGAATAAGTTTAGTTTCTCCACAGTGGTAATTAGTTACAATGAGAAAAAATACTGAAACATCACCCAGTAAGGATCTCTCTTGGCTTTTTCAGCGTCTTGGCTAGAGAGTGAGGCTCACTGGCGTTTCCAGCACACCTTAGGCTTTGAAGAACTGGCTTCTGGGAGGCAGGCAACCAGTCTGTACTCAAAGCCAACAAAGAAATTCTTCCTTTTTGCATGTTCCTTGTTCTGTGTGATTTGGCCATAAAGTAGCAGAGGAACATCATTCCCTTTGTCTTTTTTTCTCACTAATTCATCTGTTTCTGTTACGTACATTGGTAACATGGAACATTCTGGATCTAAGCTAGAAGCCCTTTCTCCTTCTTTGTAGCTACCCTACAAATGACTCAAAAGGACTTTTCACAGCTAATAATTTCTGTGATTTCAAACACTGAACTTGCAGGAAATTTGCACAGACATGTGTACCTCAATCTACAACTGATTCGAAGATGCTCTTGCTAGGTATGGATTCACGCTTTTCATGTTCATGCAGACATATGTGCTTTGTTCAAAATTTGGGGAATTGTTTCAAGGACTGTCACAAACGTGTTATTGTCATTATTGCTTAAATGTGCTACGTAATTCAGTTTTTGTGGCTAAAACTTAACTTTGCCACTCATGGTTTCCCTGACCAACGTTTGAGTTTGCTTCAGACATCTTTAGAGAACTTAGGAAACTCTGCACAGGTTTAACAATATAATACGTGTACATGGTATATGTATATTTGTATAAGCGTTTGTATGTACAAAAGAGAAATGCTGTAAATATAAGATGCTCTCATCCTTTTATTTACTGCTAGGTCTATATTTAATTGCAAATTGAGAAAGGCCTAAAATCCCATCATTACAAAAAATGTAGGAACTGTACAGAATGTGAAACTGTACTCTCCCTAGTGATGAAAGTAAAACTACTGTGCCAATTAGCCATGAAAAGGCTAAGGGGGTGATCTAATTGCTGTCTTCAGCTGCCTAATAGGTAGTTACAGAGAAAATTAAGTTAAACTCTTCTCAGGGGTATAGAAGGAAAGGATGAAACAGGTTTCCAAAATAAAATTTTTTACAAGGTACAAGGAAAAATTTTTTTATTTTTATTTACTTATTTATTTATTTTACGATGAGAGTCCACCAGCCGAGCACTAGAGCAGGTTGCACAGAGGGGCAGTGGAATCTCCTGCCTTCAAGGTGTTTGGAACTCAAGAATTTGGCTGGACGTGGCCCTGAGCTACTTGATCTGACTCTGAAGGAGGACCTGCTTTGTGCACAGCTTTGGGCTAGTTGGCCTCTAAAGATCCCTTGCAACCTATATTATTTTGTAATTCTATGTTTGCTTTATGAAGAATGACCTCAGCATATTTAAGTTAGAATAGAGATATAGCTCTAAAGATTTGCTAAGGAAACCACTGAAAGTTTGGGTAGTCCTATGTAACTTACCAGTTAAATGAAAAATAATTATTCTTGAAAACTCTTATTTGTTTTATTTGATTATTATTTTTTCTCCCCACAACCTGGAGGGGTTTTTGTTGGTTGGTTGGTTGGTTGGTTGGTTTGGTCCTCAGTGATACATATAAAAACACATATCCTAGTATAAAAATGTTTTCTGTACCTAGTAATATGATCAAGAATAAGCCTTGACACGTTTAGATCCATGTTATCTAATGGTACTTAGGGCAGAAGGCTGTTTTTTTGTTGCACAGTGATTATGCCTCAAGCTCTACATAGCTGTTTTTCTCGATCTGTGGGCCTTGTACAGGCCTTCTGAAAATAGTTTCCATCACACAGAAGTAAGACAGGTTTGACCTGGATTAACTGGAGCACAATCTCCTAATGAGCCAGATGGATGAACATTCCCTTCTGGCAGAAATGGTAGTTACAGTGTCTGCCACAAAAATGTCAGCAGTTGCCTTGGTTTTCTCTTAGAAAAAAGAAATATTTAATCTTGGTCTAGAGTGGTTGAGTAATGACTGCTGTAAAGCATTTCCTTTTTGAAACCTCATCTTCCATCATTACGAACTTCCCAGGGAGGGTGCAAAACTGGGACCATGGCTGAGATTCCCCCCCCGTGACCCTGGCTCAGAACAGCACCTGCCATCTAGTCCTGAGCTGGGTAAAGCTTCCAAGCAAGAACATTGCCGTACCACTTTGGTTTAAGTAGGTGATCTCCAGAAATGCTGGTTTAATGAGATTTACATTTTGGGAGGGAGGAGGATTCTTCTGTCATGTTGTTTTGGTGTTAATGGAACAGAACCTCCCTCCCTTCTACCTCTAAACTTTAATTTTCCCTTAAATGTATTATGTACACAAAACGTTGGCTTCATCAGTGCTGATGGGTACTATACCTCTAACTCAAATTCACTGATCAAAGCCTTGACTGTTTTGCCCATGAGCAGCAGGACGATGGAATCATTCTCAAAAAGCGTGTAGGCAGACTTATCAGGGAGGTGTGGAGGTTTTTATTTCTTTCCCATGCCTTGTGTGGAAAGTGGGGGAAGGCCAGACAAACCACTCTCAGGTACGTGTCAGGCAATAATTTTAGAATGCAACACTGAAGATCCCAACTGTCCACTGCCCAAGTGTGGAAAGCCTCTCTGCGGATGTGTCTGGTCTCCGGGCTGCTCTGTCCTGGTAGAAAAGGAGTGCAGCCGTCCCTGGCTGGCCATTGCTGTGGAACACTATCTCGGTGCTGCGTCTCAGACAAAATGTCAACGTGTTGTGTGCAGCTTAAATAGATGACATTCTTTGTGCAACTCTTTTATCCCCTTCTCCCATCTCATTCAACTTCAGAGAGCTTTCCCGTAAGGGATGGGGCGTCTACCGCATGCTTGTTGGCTGCCCTCATCCAGCTCTGCTGTGTGTTTGTGCTTGTGTCAGCTTCTGCCTTCCAAAATGAGCAGGGGAGCATTTATGAAATAGGCTTACGTTAACTTTGAATAGGTATAGATACGTACAAAAGCAGGGAAATGCGCTTGAAAGACTATGTGTGATGGAGGGATTATGTGCAAAGGGATTGGGTTCTCCTACTTAGATACTAAAAGGGAACAAGTCTGTTCCGCAGTGTAAAAATTCCTGCAAATTCACTGGCAAACTGTGAATGATACATGAAGACCATGTAACTTAATAGCAGCTCTTCCAAATTCTGTTTTGACCTTTCTGCTATAAAAGGCAATTCCTTAGAGTTTCCAAAGGTACAGTTCATTGCTCTTTGGTTTAGTGTTACAGAGCAGTATAGGAAGTAATAGACCTTATTACAGTTAGTTTTTTTCTCTGCAAAACCATTATACACCTCTCTGACCTTTACAATAAAAAATGTAAATACGGTTCAGCAAATGTTTCCTGTATTAATTTCTTTTATTCAGAAGTGAGTGTTAATCCATGTAGACTGTACAAAGCCTATTTTACTTCTTTTTGCTTTACTCTTGTCTTGATACTTGTGCTTAGTTCCCCTTCATCCTGTATCCTCCCTTGTTCTTAGTCCTTTTCTAAATTTTTCCTCTACTTGTGTCCAAACAGACAAGAACAGAATTTTCTGTGCACCGTGGGACTGTATGACAAAAATCCCTGTAAATCACACTAAGTCAGCCATGTAAAATTGATAAGATATTTTCAGTTTCCTACAGCCCTGGGCAGCCTGTTAATCCTTTCCTTCTGCTTACACACTTAAAACCTGACAGTGTTTTTGTTTGCTCTTTTTTCCCTTGCTTGAGCTTGTTTGTTTAAACAGGAGCCTATTACTAAGCAGCGTGTATATATGAAAACCAGAGCATTACCAAATTAATGATGGAAGCAAGAAGAATCACAGAACTTTTTGATTGTTAGCAGAACAATACAATTTGCCCTTCAGGGGTGTGACCATAGTAAATGCATTGCTTAGCTGTTTCCTATTGTTTAGCTTTAGAAAAAAGAAGTCTTTTTCCAAGATCATCAAATGTATTATCACAAAACCATATAAATTGCGGAAAAAAAAAAAAAGGCTGCGTATTGCTGTATGCTAGCACACAGCTTTTGTTTCTGCTTATGGGTAAAGTTACCTGTGAGGACATATAGATTGGTTTTAAAGGTGGGATTAGGGTGTATGATGCTGTCATAATATCTATTATTTTTGCAGTTTCATTTTTCCTGAGGGGAAGAAAGGGATGAATTTTGTGAGAAAGTGAGATGGCACTTGAAATCAACACTTCATAGGTGGTATTTTATTATTTTGTTAAACTGAGTCTTGAATATTTGGACAAGTACAATTGGAATTGCAGCCACACGAATAGTGGTTCGTCAGTTAACTCTTGCTCTGACGCAGTCTTTTGCACTCTATGAATTTTCCTCTGCTGATGTAAGTGCATATAATTTACTTGACTTTAATTGAGGATCTGGACCGGGGTTTGACCTCTTTTTAGAACTTGTCCAACTTTTTCCCTTTATGGCCAACAATGCAGTACCAGATTTCTTCTGGCTGAATGCATGCACTATATATAAAAAGTAACTAATGACCTTTAAATAGTTACCAGAGGGCAATTTTTAACTTGTCGTAATAGTTTCAAACTATTTGGATGTCCTGGCCTCACTGCAGTATGGAGCCCATTAACGTTCCTGAGCCCACAAGGACATTTACTATGAATTGCAACAGTGTTTTCCTTGTTGGTGGCTTTCCAGTCTTTCACATAGCCTTCTGATCTGGGTGACTGTACAGTGCGCTAACAGTAAGGAACTCTGTACAAAAGTGCTGTTGTAGGCAATCTACCAGAAAACAGATTTTAGTCAACGACTACAAACACCCCCCCCCCAAAAAAAAAACCTAAACTAAACTAAACTAAACCACGTTCCCTGGAATTTAGAGACTGCCCATCATTGGCTGGTGAAATACATTGCAAATGACAATATTTACATTAAATTTCAGCACATATGCCATCTACATCTAAATATAAAATAGAAGTTGCAGGCTAAGATTTGGAAGAATGGGGAAAGCCTATGTTCTGACATAATCATGTTGAAACCAGGTTCGTTCAGACTAGACGTTCATGCTAGGAAATCATTTTTTCTACAAATAAAAGCTGTTAAACTGTCATTGAGAAAGACAGTCTTGTTAAGTAGTAGTCCTCAAAGCCAGAGGATAGAAATTGAGTGTGGCAGTGTATAGGCTCCATATGTACACATTTTGCTGAGCCTGTGGAATGACAGAGCAGCAAATATGTTGCTTGTTTCCAGTTTTAATTATATCTTTATTTTCCAAACACATTGCCTGTATTAAGCATAGGTGGAGCAATGTTATGGAATACAGCATAGAAGGAGAGATCTCAAGTAAGGAATAAAGGAAGAAATAGCTACTTCCTTCAAAATGCCAAATAAATGACCTAATCTTTGCATGGGGATAAATCTGTTTTAAGAATTGCTTGAGTTTATTGTGAAAAAATATTAACAGGAGGCTATAAATCTTGAGTTTGATATAAAAAAGCAACTTTTATTTGATTGTTTGTTGCTTTGCTTTTAACAAGGTTGACCGAAGCAAGAGGCTTTTATTTTGTAAAAAGGGATTCATTTCATTTGTTTGTGCATTTCATTTTCAATTTGGATTTCCAGTTCTCTCCAGCTCTCAACAGTGGTGCTGGGTTTCACTATACAAATGACTGCATGTTGGAGGACGATAGGGTGCTGCCACTCTGACAGTACCATCATTTGCCACCTCCTCGGATACTGTGCACTACTGTGGTGGCTGTATTTTGTGTTGATATTTGCACTTGTTTACAGAAAGCTGTATTGGGTTTATGTGGTAAAGGTTTGGTAGCAGGGGGGCCACAGGGGTGGCTTCTGTGAGCAGAGCCCAGGAGCTGCCCCATGTCAGACCAGAGCCAGCTCCAGCCGGCTCCAGAAGGGACCCGCCGCTGGCCAGAGCTGAGCCAGTGAGCGACGCTGGTTGTGCCTCTGGGAGAGTGCACTGAAGAAAGGGAAAAAACTGCTGTGCAACAGCAGCTGGGAGTGAGAGGAGTGAGGAACGGCCCTGCAGACACCAAGGTCAGTGAAGGAGGAGGGCAGGAGGTGCTCCAGGCGCCGGAGCAGAAGTTCCCCTGCAGCCCGTGGTGAGGCCCATGGTGGAGCAGGCTGTCCCCCTGCAGCCCATGGGGTACCACACGGAGCAGATCTCCACGCTGCAGCCCGTGGAGGAGCCCACGGAGGAGCAGGTGGATGTGGCCTGAAGGAGGCTGCAGCCCATGGAGAGCCCCCCAGAAGCAGGCTCCGGGCCGGAGCTGCAGCCCGTGGAGAGGAGCCCACGGAGGAGCAGGTGATCCGGTGGGAGCTGCCACCCGTGGGGGACCCGTGCTGGAGCAGTTTGCTCCTGAAGGATGGACCCCGTGGTACGGACCCATGTTGGAGCAGCTCTTGAAGAGCTGCAGCCTGTGGGAAGCCCACGCAGGATCCGTTCGGGAAGGACGGCATCCCGTGGGAGGGACCCCACGGTGGTGCAGCAGAGAGCAACCACGAAGGAGCAGCAGAGACGAAGCGATATGGGCTGACCGCAGCCCCCATTCCCCGTTCCCCTGCACCGCTTAGGAGGTAGAAGAGGGTGGATGGGGGGAAGGTGTTTTTAGTTTGCTTTTAGTTTCTCACTGCTCTAGTCTGCTAGTGATCATAATAAATTACATTAATCTCCCTATGCTGAGTCTGTTTTGCCCAAGATGGTAATTGGTGAGCAACCTGCTTGTCCTTATCTCAACCCTTGAGCCCTTGTCCATCGTATTTTCTCCCCCTGTTCCTTTGAGGAGGGGGAGTGAGCGAGCGGTTGTGGTGAAGGTCGACTGTTAAGCTGAGTAAAACCACCACAAAAGCATGTTGTGGAATGACTGTAAAGTATAGCAGGGCTTTTTAAAAATTCAGCTTTAAATCAGAAAGTGTTTTACTGTATTTTTTCCCTGCATGCTGATTGTGCAGCATGCAGCTGAAGCTACTTACTGTTGCTTAGAGCATATGCATTGCTCTTGTTCGCAAGCGTAGTGAGTGAGACGTTTGTGAGTTGCTGTGCTGGGGATGGCTCATGTCACTGCGCTGGCCCTGAGAGATTGAATAGGGCTGCAGATTGGCAGCAGCCTCATCACTGGAACTGGAGAGGTGACAGGAGAGTATCCTGCTCACAGACATGATATGAGCAATTGGATGAGCATTTGAGAGTTGGTCTGAGCTTTAGCACACGTTTGCAGTAGTCCTTCTCCAGAAGAACCCGAGTTAAATTAGAGCTGATTGCCAAGTCTGGCAAATTGAACCAAACTTATTTTGCTGTTTTGTGATCTGTAAAAATAGGCACAAAGTTCAGAAATAATTTCACAGTCCCCTGTGACCTACATGAGAATCTGATTCCCCGCAGATGAAAGGTGAGGGCACTAACAGAGTCATTTAGGTTCAGGTAATCAGGGAATTCTGCTGGCCCCTTTGTGTTGGTTTTGTGGTTGAAGGACTTCTCTCTTGAGAGCTTTCTGTGCTACACTGGAGGAGAACAGAGTAATTCTTCCATATCCCTTTCTTGTCAAAAACGGTGAGTGGAGAAGTGACCTTTTAAAAGTGCAGCCTTGAAGAAGTGTATTTTGTATGAACATTTTGGTGTTGATAAAGCAACCCTGTCTTGTAGGAGACAAAATAAAGCAGATGGCTATGAAGAGCAGTGCTGCACAGCACAAAATTCCACAAAAATCATGTTTTGCTGTATTCCCCTAGAAATACATAGATTTGGTTTTTAATACTGAAGGTAGGTTGTTCCTCTGCAGACAATCAGTTAAGAAGCATGTTAACGTGAGCTTGTACGTTTGATGTAAGTGGGGACTTAAAAAGAGAGCAGTGAACTTCAGGTTTGCAGAAAAACATTATAATTTACATTTTGATGGAAACTATGCAAAACTGGTATCACGAAAAGCTTGGCTGTTTGCATATAGACTTTTTTTGTTTGTTTGATAGTTTGTTTTTCATATTTTACATGAGAACACTTGTATCAGATCCAAAGCCCACCTGGACCAATATCCTGGCTCTGATACTGGCTGATCGTGGAGGTAGGGAGGAACAATGGACCAAGTTGAACTCATTGAAATACCCCTTAAGCTCACCTTCCTAGTCTCCAAAAATTTAAGGACTCTCTCCTTTGGGGTTTCATTGATTTGTTTTTCTTGGAATACAACTGCAAACTTCAATGAACCCCCTTGTTAAATTTGCTTAGAGCAGAGCTCAAGCTGCAAATGCAATTATGTTTTCGTATTATCTTGTATGTCTGTTTTAATGTATACAAAAGTGATGAAAAGTCTATAAGACAATGTAATAATTGCATTATGCATAAAATTGGCTTGAGCAATAGCACTGCATCAGTGGCAACGTAACATTAAAACCTAATAGTTTGGTCTATATTATTATAACTTAACCTTTAGTTTTTATAGTTGAGATCAATATATCAATGATTAACTATTTTTATGTAAAAAAATCATAAAGTTTTTTCACAAAGCAGTGATTAGTTTGTTAGTAATATTTGCACTAAAGTTTCAACCTCTATGCCTTAGCAGAACTAATTTCAGTAGTGTATGAAAAAATAAACCACATTATTTCTACTGAAAATGTGTTATGAACCTAATGTTTGAAATTGAATAAGAAAAAATAATGTTAAAAATCAGGCTGATTAATATGACATTGGAAATCTGAAATACCCCCAAATAAAACAACAGATCATAGTAAAGTAGTGATCTTCATTGTTCTCATTGTTTGTTATATTCACAAAATTAACTTTGACCAATTAGAATATTCTATTCAGCATTACCTTATAGCTTGAAAACTGACTGGGGGATAAAAAAATAAAAAAAGGCTAATAAAAAATTAGCTTGATAACAGTTTTTTGTAGGGAGGACTATTGTTGCTTTTTGTGCCAGAATCAATAATGATTTACTCAACAGTAAGGATTCCAGCATTGTTTTCTAGTTTTCTCTAGTTTATTTTTTATTTGAAAATAAAATAATGGATAAGAAAGTTAAATTAATCTGTAATTCTGAGTTAAACCAGTGATTTGCAGGAAACTACACAGCTAGGATCTCCACACCGTTCACAGTAAGAGTAGCTGTCTTTCCTTGGATTTAGATCTGTTATGAAGGATTTCTGTTTTCACTGGTCTGAGGCCTGCTGGTGTCAGATATGCACCTAATCGATGATTTCTCTCTATCCAAGAAATAATCTGCACTAAGGAAAAAATCCTGAGCAAACACAGTCCAATGATACATGGCATAATGTTTTCCTGGCATGATTGCTTTGCTACACTGTCCTTCACAGCTGCCATGTGCAGATTCCTGTGGAAGATACAAGTACCAGCTCTCAGATATGAGGGTGGAGTAGAAGAACCATTAGGTAGAAATGAAAATAAGCATTGAAAAACATGGATAGAAAAGAAAAACAATGAACTTTAGTTTGACAAGTACCAAGATTATGCATTTTGCGGTGCACACTCTGGATGTTTCAAACCTTACAGGTGTTCAGTGGATGGAGAAGATCCATCACAACTGATGGATCAAAAAAAAAAAAAAAAAACAACCAACCAACCAAAAAAAACCATACAAACAAAATAACTGAATAGATTGTCAAAAGCCATTAGTTTTGTTTTGTTTTGTTTTGTTTTCCTCAGAAGTTCATACAAAGTAAAATGTAACAGCATTTTGTACAAGTGTGAGGTCTGGATCATGAATACTAACTTTTAAGTGTGACTGTAAAAATAACAGAAGGCATTATTTTTTAAGCATGGATTTTCTCTTTTTGGTGGAAAAAAATGTCAGTATGATTTGAAGTCTGAAATGTAGAAAAACGTGCAGTGGAACATGGAGGGTAAAAATCAGCTCCATTTTTTCATGGCTATCAATCTATTTCCTCAGAAAATATTGTAAATTTTAAGAGTTTAAGATGACATAACTGATATTAACTGAACTCAGGTAGACCACACAAAATGTGATTAAGTGCAGCGAAGAGTAGGAGAAGTGATGAGAAGGTTAATTTCTAGTGAAGGACTAAGACTTTTTGTTGCTGTAGTATTTGTTTGCAATTAGATTTGCAATATATTTATGTAGGGAGGGATACTGGGGAGAGGTGAGAATAAGAATGTGCAGGATGAATATCAAGCTAGAGAAGTGAAAAGTCAAGGTGTCCTGATACTGGCATTGTTTAGTTATAGAAGGATCCTTAGAAGATTGATAGTGTCTTGCATGCTCAATTCCTTGAGACTTTAATTGAAGCTTGGGGGAAAACAAAAAACAAAAAACAAACAAAAACAAAAACAACAAAAACAACAACAAAAAAAAACATGTACAATAGGGAATGGCGGTGTTCTGTCAGGAAGACAAGTGGATCAGCAGATAGGTCTTTTCCATCTGTAGGTGCTGTCATTCATTTCTGCCTCTTGCTGATAGGAAGAGCTTGGCCAAATGGTGGTGCCAGTTGCACGTCCAAGACTTGAGGGTAAATGAGAACAGAATCTGGCTGCTGTCCCCGTGTCTTTCTCTCTCCCCGCCTCACACACAGTCAGCATCTCTGACTTTTTTATTTATTTACTGTTACATTTTTTTCTTTGTCATCACGCCCTTTGCCTGTACTTTGCTGCAGTTTTCAAGATAGTGTGTAGATTCTCTGCCTCGTTATCAGCCTCCATGTTACACAGATCTATTGCCACTTTGCTCTATTGTCCAATGAATGCTGAAAGTTAAATAAATACACCATCAAGGCAGAATAATATTTTAATCTGTCAAAATGCTCTGTCCTGTCTTCTTTTGTGGTCATCTCTGTGTGCATGTACCTACATTGTTCAGAGGAATTTTTGACAGCTGTTCTTGATTGACAATAATAGTAAAATGCTGTGCCAGGACTTCATCATGATAGTCAGAGGAAATTTGTCATGCTGCCTTTGTAGCTTCAACCTGCAGCAAGTGCGAGTGACTGGGAAATAAAGATTGATTTCCTTCCCTGAGCATCTTATGTTTATCATTTTTTTAGTATTCTTTTTACTTCTTTTTTTTTTCCCATAACATTCCTCAGTTGCTCTTTCAGTTTTTCCTTTCATTTCCTAAACTACTTGCTCTTCCTCATTTTCCTCTGTGTACACTGCTCTAGGAAATTTGTTCTGCTCTTACTCATCTCATTTACACGTTTTTTTTTCTCATTCTTGAATATCCTTAGGCTGTGGTTTTTACTGCCCATACATATGCCTCCACAGCCATGTCAGAGAAAGATATTGTGGAAGGTCACATACTGTCGCTTTGTGACCCTTTCGTTTCTGAATCATCCCTGACAGGCATCTGGGTGTACTGGGGGGACCTGGATACAGGCAGGTGCTTTTGCTTGAGAACTTGACAGATACCTGGGAACCCCAGGCTGGTACCCGTAGAAGTCACCTCAAAGTAGCCAAGTACCAAAGGCAAGCCAGTACCTGTGCTCTTTGTGGAGTCAAGATCTCAACTCTAGTGCTCTTCAAAGCAAATGAGTAGATGTTTCAGTATAACTCAGGAACTTAATTGAATACTTTAACCATTCTTTTAGCTTTTTGTAAATAGGCTAAGAAATGAAAATAAGACCTTCCGTGTCTTGCACACTAATGAGATCTGCAAAGTGACAAGAGGTAGTACAATAGTTCTCAGTCCTTTGTAAAATGCCCAAAGGTTCTACCCGAGCAATAAACTAAATTTATCTGTTAAATCAAAAGTCTTTTAAAAATTAAATGCAAAGGACATTTTTAGTAGCTTTTTTATTATCACAGAGATACTTTTGTAGTGTTCTCTGAGTGATTTTTTTTTCTTCAATGTCACTGAAACTTCACTTGATTCAAACCAGATTTAGTAAAAGTGAATTCACTTTCAGGCTGACATATTGTACACTGAGATCTAGCCTAAATATATTACAAGGTAGTTACTTTTTATTAGTACAGTTAGATTGATTTTACCTAATTTTGGCTATCTAAAAATTAATCATCTGGGCTTCCACGGTAGTCAAGAGGAAAAAGAATGGCAGGTCTGAAGGGTGATCCATATCACCTGTATCTTAAATACCAAGGGTGAGATAAATCCTCCTCAAAAAGTACTCGTCCTTGCCTGAATGTAGAGGGGGCTTAAGAAACTATTTTATCCTACAGTCATAATTTTGAACTGGCTAATTTACCCCTAAGTGCCCATGTTTGTCATATTCTTTAATGTGTGAAGCGAAGGACAAGGTCCGTGATATACAAGGGACTAGAGGAAAGACTCTCCTCAAGGGGCAGAATCGTATCAAAGCCCCAGAACAGATTCAGTAACTTCATGTGGGCTGACATTTCCTGATCTGTCAGGCCATTCCTGTTTCACAATTTTAAGTGATTACTAAGAAGAATGTGCTCCTAGGTAGCAGGTGCAAATCACAAGTGCCTGATTTTTTCCCTTTTTGAAGCTTTTTCAATGCTTTTACTGTGTTTGGCTTCCATAATGTGTGTGGGAAAAAAAAATATCTTTTTGTTATTAATGCAGAGAGTGTATGTAGTTTTTCTTAAGAGACAGTTAGTCTCCATTACACATAATTGACCAATTACTGTGTCAACACGCAAAGTAAAAACATGACCCATTTTGATATTTCCTATTGGTATTGTACACGTTTATTACATGTGCTAAATGAGTTACTTATTTTCCATCAAGGCAGGATACTAGAGAAGATGAAGTATTCTCTTTTAGTTTAGCAAATCTTATATATATGAAATCCAGATGCTTTAATATATTTTTCTTATTTATTTAAAAAAAGAAATTGTAATTTATTAGGGATGGATTTCTTAACCTCAGACCATTAGGTTTTTGCCACTTGTTTTATATTATCCAGGAGTATAAGTGGGAGGACAGTGGAAGTGAAACACTTGTTTTTTGATATTCTTGTGAAAAATCTAAGGGAAATGTAATCTCTACACATTTTACTGGCGAAAATTTCACCCTACCTGAGAACTCCAGTGTTCCAGACAATAATTTTGTCTTAATGGACAGTTCTAAACTAAGAGACCACGTTAGGGCATTGTTTCTCTGTAATTAGCCACATTTTTCATCTCTTATTTTAATAAGTCATTAGATGAATAGAAACGTGAGTTCAGTCCATAAGCAAGGCTTTGATTTTTTTGATTGAAATTGCAGCTATGATTTCTGACATCTTATTAATTGAGATAGTATCTCTTAATGAAAGATGTATCAACATTTACTTTCACTGGGTGATTTTACAGGATATAATATGAGCAAATAAATATTACTAAAATCTTGAGCTCATAAATTCCAAGGTATCTTATTTTAAAGACAGAATATAAGATGGGAAAAGTGAAAAAAGTAAAGATAATTACTGTGTGTAATGCTGGATTGTGTAGGATTTTTCCTGTTTAAGAGAAGAAACTCAGAAGTAGTATCCAAGATCCATCATTTTATGTTACAATTCAAGCCAAGCTGTTAGTTATTTTTCTGTGGATCCAAAGATGTGAGTTTTGCTCATGAAAATGACATCTCTGGCCAGCTGCAGTAATGTGTATCTTGTTTTAAGATTGGGCAGACTTATCCCTCTCTGATACGTTTGTTGGCTTCAGACAATTTCATTGCCTAGCAAGGTTTTGGTTGGACCATATACTGGATTGCAATTGGTGCTCAGTCTCGGACACCGTAGTGTCTAGGACACAAGAAATACAAATTAAAACAAAACAATAACAAACTTTCAACTGTTTTCTTTTTTTCTTCCTATGAGGGTTGTTCATAAATATTCTTATTTGAAGATGAAATTATGGCCTTTTCTGTTTTCCTGTGGGGGGCCTGAGGAACTGATGACTTTTTTTTCTGTATGGCAACAGAGAAAAAGAAGTGTACTGACTGTATTTGTCCATAGTAAACTTCTTATTTAAAAAAAATGTTAGTGACGTAAAATGCACTAGAAATCTGTAAGACATCTGTACAATGGGACCCATTGTATCCAGGTTACAATTAGAAGCAGGTAAAGAGATTGATTTTTCTTTCTCCTCATTAACTCCAAACACCAGAGAGAAAAACAAGGTTAGTCTTCAGAGTCTGCAGAGTTGACTGGCAACTGAAAGCATAGACGGCATCCACAGCTGTCACAGTTTCCTTTGGCATCCACGTGTCAATGAAGGTAACAGCATTCAGATCATGTTCTCCAGGACCATCACCAGTGCTCTATGGGTTTCTGAAGAGATCGTCCCAGAAATGCACTTTTGGCTGTTATGGTGAGGAGACCATAAATAACAGGTTTTGTGATGCCCTGAATGTTGTCATGGAGCACCATGCAGTGCTTTCCACCTTCTTTCCAAGTCTCTTGTCATCTTTACCTCTGCCTGGAACAGATTATCTGGGACAACAGAAAGCCTCATGCTTAATTGCAGGCTTAGAAGCTGTTTGAAAGAGTTTGTTGTCCCTAGCCCTGATTTTATGTCTTATTTAATTACAAACCTCTTTGATGCCAAGTGACTATAGTACTCAGGTAGCCTCTGCTGATAGTATTGTATGCATTTTGGAGGTGTTTTTCGTATTTTAAACACAACATGGTATACCTAGCACCGTATGTCTTCTAACGTGCTTCATTATTTTTCTTGCATCGGGGTTTATAGGTAGCAAAAATCTTCATTTCCCAGTAAACAAGTTCATGTAACAAGACCTCTGTTTTCCACTGGCATTAACTGGGATGCTTTCTGACAGTGAGCAACACAGAGAAAATGAGTTGTATGAGGATGGAGCCAGAGGTTTCCTTGCACTCACAGGTCATATGCTGGAGTCAAGCTTGATGGAAAGTGGCATAGCAATGTAGGAGGCTCACACTGCGTCAGAGTCTGTTCACTGTCGACAGCCTTGTATTTCTTATAAGGACTGAATTTTGCCTAGACAAGACATTGTCTCTCTTTCCAGTGATGCTGTGGAATATTTAGTAATTAAGTTTGGCTGAAGTTGAGCTCGCAGCTGTCTTTTCAAATCTGATTGAGGATGCAGGTAACCAGTATTTCCTGGATCAGAGAAAGTTTAGCAGCATTGAACCTGTAAAATACAGCAGCACTGAACTGTAAAATGTTATCACAGAACTAGCAACGAACGCCCCCTTGAAGTCGGTGACAAACATCAGGAATTCAGCAGCAAGGTAGTCACTAAGTTAAATGGAGGCCAAGTTTCCATTAACCAACCAAAGAAAAAAACTCACTGCCTATTTCTGCATATGTGCTGTTATCCAAGTCATAATAAATGCTGCGAAAAGACTCCAAGTAAGTCCGTACAACTTTTGCCTCCTTTATACATTGCCCTGTGTGCTCAAGGCACTTGCTGTTTGGAAAGCATCAGCCTCCAGAAAATAAAACACAAAATGTGACTTGGAGCGTATTTTTTTCAAAATGTCTCACATCAAAATTTGGTTTGTTCTGAAACCAAATGAATTTTTCCAGCGTGAAGTTGTGGGCATGAAGGAAAATATAAGTTCAAATTCTTTATTTTATTAATCCAATAGCAACACAAAATTTTAACCATTTTATCAAAATGAATCACTTACCTATCTCCAAATGGGTAGAGGGAAAATATGTGTATGCTATTATACACACCAGAAGGATCTTTTTTTTTGCCTTTTGAAAAGGCTTTCTAGAGTGACCAGTACTTACAGTCAGCTCAGTGGTTTTTATTTCACTTTTCACATCAATAAAAAGTGTGCGGGAATACAGAACTTTATTAAGAAAGTGTTTTAGAAATACTTAGTAAATAATTGAATTTTAAAATAAAGCTAGGCCTATCTGTAACTTGTAAATATGGTGCTAAACTCATGCTGTATTGAGATGTTAGGAAGGATTATTTTCCATTGCTAGACAACTGACAGACACCTTTCAGTGAAATGTTTGGGTTTTAGCAGTTAACACAATATGGTTATGTAATTTTACATGAAATTCTGGGATAAATCTTTCTTTAAGTAATGATACTACTTTGATATTCTCTCTCTCTTTGGATCATTTTGACTTTTAGTATACAGTTTAGTTAGCAGAAGGTCATGCAAAGGACAAAGAAACCTTTAAACATTGAGTTGATCTGAGCTAGCATTGCCTTCTGGTCCCTGCTGTAATAATGGCAAACAGATATTCTTTTTATTCTAAATAAAACAGCTCATGCCAGTTAATAAATTTCTCATGCACAGGCAGCTGGGTCAAAAAGAGAATTAGAGAAGAAGAATTGAACTTCTGTACAGCTTTTTTTCTTTTTTTTGCTTTTACAGATTTATGACATCGTTTAATTTGTGATAGTTATTGCTTAAAACATTGCTTTCCATGCACAAGTCTGGAAAGCAGAACAGAGAACCTGTACCTGATAACTATGCTATGCCTGAGAAACAAGCTTCTTAATAGAAGTTAGTCTCAGGCTAGGCCTTGTCCTTGTGTGCTGTACAAGATTTTTTAATATGAAACCCTGTGGGTAAAAATATCTTTGCAGGATCAATGTGGCATTGCGTGTGGTGTTGGTTATGATTTTGTATGCAGGTGCTGTGGTCGACAAGGTTGATGAACAGTAACTGCATATGCAAGTATTCAAGGAAGCACTAAATTTCTAGGCAATTTACACTCTCATGTGCTCTGTTCAGAAACTCGGCTCTCAAATTACAGCTAATGAGCAACAATGGGTGCATTTGTGGGTATGAATAAAGGGATCAGAGAGGAATTTGCATCATCCAGCTTCAGGCATATTATTTAAATGCCTACATTGAGATACTGGGCTTCCTATGCAGTTAATGGAGGGGGAAGACTTGCCATCCCAAGCCTGCATCTAAACTGTGCAACAGGTTTGCAGCGCAGTAGGCCGTGGTGTTGTTGCTCCCCAGCTATGCAGATAGGGGATCCAGCTGCATTGTGTGCACAGTGGTCTCCACGGGGCCAGAGGTCCTGGCTCCTGCCTCCTAGGAACATGGATGCCTAACAGGGAAGAGGGAGGTGATACGCTCATGGGTCTTACTTTTGTGTAGAGCTGAGATCTACTCAGGGTGCTCAAAGGGACTCCAGAATCGGGAAATATTTCTTAGTCCCCATAGCTGAGATAAAGTCTGAATTCTCCCCTTTGTGTCCTATTTAATGTGAATATCAGTCAGGCTTCTAATTTATGAATCCAGGCTAGACAACATGAATACCCTCAGAAAAGTTACGTGTCAATCATAAACTCAAATACAAATATATTGCAATACAGCATGTTGTGATATGAGACTTCTTCAAGATAATTTTGGATAATTAATTATCCAAGTAGACTGCGTGACAAAGGTCTGACATCATACGGATTGGCATCACAATTGGTATTTTATGTCTGTTAGTGTCAGTGATGTTGGCAACTAGTAGATTATTTAGAGAGTTTAAAACAAATGGTAAGTGCAGTTGCATGATAGATCATTATTTAGTTATAAACACAAGCCTCAGTCTGATTTCATTACACAGCAAATTGTCCAGCAATCAAATTCTGCCCCTCTTCCTCCCTCAGGCAGCAGTCTTTGTAGAATCATGTGAAAAATGTAAGGTAAGACATGAACTGCAGAAGTGTTACTGGTTCTCAAAAAGTGAATACTGTGTCTTAAATTTTAATTTATTTCCATTATATTTCAGAGTGTTTTCATTGTGTGGTTTCCTATCAGGTTTCTAATCATTGGATACACCATTTTCAAATATTGAAAACATGGACTTGTGGTATGATTTAGGTTGGAAGGTGTAATGCACCAATAAGGGGGTGCCTGGGGTTTCTTTTGTATTCTGGGAATAACCGTGCAATCACTCACGGGAAACATAAGTCAAGTGAAAGCAGGGAGGAAAAAGAAAAGGAAAAACATGTTAAAAAAGAGAAGAAAGACACTGTTTATTTAGTTCTTCTCTACTGCAGCTAGATAGGTAACTATGTTTGGTTAATTCTTTTAGGCCTTACTCTTAATAACACAAGTGCAGGAATAATCGCTGTTGCCCACATCCTGTGAGCATCCTCTCCTGAATCAGTATCCCCTAGAATGTCCTCACCACACTTGAGCTGCACCAGGTCAAATCTCGTCTTCCGTGGCAGCTGGCATCAGGGGTGTCCCTGCTGATGGGTGGGTTGTGGTCCCCAGGCAGGCAATGCTGAGTTCGAGTCCACACTGTGAGCAGGTAGCTCCTTCGTTTATGCCTCTTTTTACACCCCGTGCTCAGTCCTATCAAACCAATTAAACATAAATTTGGCACTTGTGATGAGCACCATTTATTTGCTAGCATATATCATCGTCCTTGAGTTTGTACAACCCTTGCATTCTTTTGCTCCCGTTATCTCTGTGCGAATCTGTGGTGTCACTGCTAGTTCTGTAAGATTTCGGGAGGGCAGAGACCACCAGGCCGCATGCTGTCATGGCGGGGCTTCAGTCAACCTACACGGCACAGTGACTCAAGCTGTGACACATGCAGGAATTCCACCCTTTGAGGGCACCCCAAAGGTAGCTCCTTCTTGGTGGGCTGTGCCATCCCAAGTCCTGCCCTTGCCTGTGCACCACCTGTCAGAGGAGCCTCTCGAGGTTACCAACTCTAAAGCCTGTTCAGAGAAGGGCTGCTGAGGTTGGGCTTTGGGAGATCCCACAGCCTCTCTGGGCCGCCTGGGCCAGTGTTGGACTACCCTCATAGTGAAAACTGCTTTTTTTTCTGATACCCTACTGAAATCCCCTGGGTTCCAGTTTGTGTCCGTTGGCTCTCAATTTAAGACTTTTTATAGACAAATCCTTGAGTGAGGTATAACTCCACTTCTTCCTCCTTTCTCCTCCTTCCTTCAGCCCCACGAAAACCTGTAGGTCTACATCGCACAGGGTAGTCTTCAAACAGAACAGATGCTGGGATCAAAAGGAAAACCAGGAAAATCAAATTTATAATGGGGAAACTAATGCATTTTTAGCAACAGATCTCATAACAGACTTCAGGCCCACAGTCTTTGCACTGTCATCTTTCAAGAAATTTTGTAACTGTAGATTTTAAATAATGAGTTTATGTCATGTACACACAAGATTAACTTCCACAACACAATGACAGTGTGTCTGTAGACTTATGAAGGAGCTAAGACAGCATGAGCCTGGTCATCCACCTGCATTTTGCCATTCCTTAGGGAAAGGTCCACCTGGGAGGAGCGGACCCCAGCTACCCCATGGTCGGAGCTGGCTGAGGCAAGGGGGTGTCTCCTAACAGCACTGGGCACAACTGAGGGAGCCCTTCTGAGAAAGTACGGCTCAGGAAAGAGATTAACCTCTGCTCATGGGAGGGAGAACTGGTGCGGAACATGTTGAGAGTCTTTGTCTGAGAAGGAAGATGGGTATCTTGGTTGAGGCAGTGTAAAGCTGAGCTATTGTTTCCTCTCCGTGCCCTAGATGGGGCCATATTACCCATGTTCGCATGTGCAACCACAGAGCAACACGGAAGTGTGCTTTTGGCATGTGCTGAAGTGCCTGTACAATCCTCTAGTCGATGTGGCTAGCAGTGAGAAGTAAGCTGTGTCAGCATATGCCAGCAACCTGAGTGTGTGCTCTCTGGGCACGTCATGTGCAAAAAAAAGTGATGGTTTTAATTGTAGCGTGGTCCTCTCTGTTCGCTTGGTGCAGAGACACTTCATCCGGGATTTCTTCTGAGATGTTAGGAAGGAAGGAGACCAATGTAGGAGAAAAAGGCAAATAGGACTTCAGTTACTACACACTGCTGTCTGATCAGACTTACTTGGTAAAAGAAGTAATAAAATTAACTCCTTTTTAATAAATCTGAGCATTTATCACCAATTACACAAACGTCTTTAGCTGTAAATCTGAAAATACTGCATAGGTTTCATAGGAGATTTTATAAACATCTGTTCTTCCAAGATGAAGAAAATGTTGAAAGGTCAGCTGACCCAGTATTATTAGTAATATCTTATTAATAATGAATTAAATAAATTAATAGTAGCAAAGATTTCTTGTTTTAGTTTGAATATATATCTCTGCATATTAGCTATGTGTGTGCATGTGTGCCTAAAGACTGTGTATCTGTAATATATCTAATCACATTGTCCACATAAACTTAGGTTGAGTGAACACTGTACTTGAATTAGCATTTCTTTCTGCTCTTTTTTATGCCTCTTTACAAAACAGTTGGATTGTCATATTGTGTGTCTTCAAGTTGCCAGAGGCAGCAAATTTTGAGGGGAATCTATAGCACGTTCATTTATTTCAACTGTTTAGCCGTAAAATATGTCCTCTGCAGCAGACAGTTTTAGAAAACAAACAAGCANAAAAAAAAAAAAAAAAAAAAATTCCCAAAAAGCGCTTTTGGAAATTCATAGTGATAATTACACATTCTCTCCTATCTCCAGACGTAATTTGCAGACAGAATCTGCCGAATTGGTGTTTTTGTTCATTTTAAGGGTTTGACATATGTTGTACTTACAATAGAATGTTTCCAAGTGTAAAAATGTCTCAGAGGAGATCAAAACAAGCCCTGTTACCTGTGTAGACCAGCTTTTAAACTAGGTTACATGCTCATGAGCTGACAAGGCCAGGAGGTATTTTGGAGAGGAAAGTGGGAGGGGAGTCATGCAGGGTAAAGTAGGCACCCTGACAGATACTGAACACTGGAAAGGTACAATATCTTAAGTGCTTGACCTGCCTGTCTTACTGTTCCCTCTGGATTGAAAAGGTAGGGTATAACATGCAAGACACATAGTAAAGGTATTTACAGCTTTATATCCGCCTGTCAGTAGTATCACCCTGGAACATACTATTTTGTGTTAGTATTTCTCATTAAAAGAGATCTTGAAATTTATGTAAGCTTTGATTTCATTATTTTACAGTAGAAAACTCAGTTTATACTTAATCCCTCACTGTGAGCAACACCAATCAAGCACTGTAACAAAGGTAGTTATTTTCCAGATAAAAGAGTTAATACCACGTTTGCGGTAAAATGTGTCAGTGTATTTTATGGGAGGGAAAGGGGGAGTAAAGTTAGAGAGACATTGGAAAATGAAGGAACAGGTGGGGATATGGTTTAGGTTTTTTTTTTTTTTTTTTTAATTATTTCTAACCAGGCAATTACCTTAAGGTCAATCCTAATATATGCTAGAGCCGGGGAGCATTTATTTTCTATGAATGTGTAGGGTATTTTAATAGCTGGTCTCCTCTGGGCTTTTCATCTTTTTGATGTTAAAACAGGTACATGTCTTCTGGAAGCCAGTTCACAGTATGTTTTGGTGGGATGCAGATGAGAATATGCTTTTCTCCGGCAGATTTACAGTGTGCTCGTGTCACTGTGCTTGGCAGGAGCACACCTGGATACCTCATTGTTCTCCAATCATCTGTCTCATGTCTGCCTCAGAAAGTATGAATTATTCACGTCCTCCTAGAATATTCCTTTGGATTTTCTGTGTGAGACCCTCAATATTGTTGCTTTTAAAGTCCGGAAAGTAATTTTAGGGATTTTATCATATCACTTCTGCAAACATTTTCCTGTGGTGCAACTTAACCCTTTACATGCATGAACTGTTTTTTTTAATTATTATTATTATTTTATCTTATATTTGTTTTGTTTTTCCAGGAGCTTCCTCTTGCTTACTGTCATTTCCACTGAATTTATTTGAAGGATGTTGATTGATAGCAGTGGGATCATTTAGAATTCAGTCTACCCAAAAACAGCTGCTTATCATTTGTGTGACATCTGTGCTGTGTGAGTGCAATAGGCTTTTATGATGGCTAAGAATTTCTACTTTTTATTTGTGTTTTGCCATTTCTCCACTACTATTATAAATTTCCCAGTAGGTCCATTTTTAGTGTTTTTGAGTGATAAGATCTCTGTACTATTAAGTCTCTCTGAAGGATACCTCTTAATCCTCATGCCCCTTTATTCCAAAGCTATATGTATTACTGTAATTCAGCAGTAAGTACAATTCAGCTGGCCTAGTGTCCAGCAACTGAACTCAGTCTCAAATCCCCTGCTGCATGCTTCACATGACACTAAGCTGTCATTTTAATCCCTGTTGTAATGAATCTCACACATTCAGAGTGAATTGCATTATATTGCAAAACTGGTTTAACGTTTTCTGGCAGAACAGTTTTCCACTGGAAAAGGTTGGGTTTGTTGAAGCAGAACAGTTTCACAGGTTATTTTCAGTCCTTCATTAAGAAGGACTTGCATTAACATAAGTTAGGAGGCAGTTTCTCTGGAGACCTTTGCTGGATGTTGTGTTAGACCATGGACCTTCTGTCCATCCGAACAACGCAAAGAACCTGAATTTCATCTGATCACGCAAACTTAAAAAAAGAAAATATATAGCTAAAACAAATGAACTCTGTACTGAGAAACAGTACTTGGCCATCTGCACTAAACAGGTACATGCACAGACACACACAGAGTATGTACACCCTGTTGGCTCAACTGTGGACGTGGTTGGAATGAGTGCTTAATGAAGTGTAAGTAATGGAGATAATTTCAAAAATTTAGCAGTGGAAATTCTGTCTGGTTTAGGCAGACTTTCATACTATTTATTTCCATCTTTCACATTACAGTCAATTTTATAAGCTTTCAGGTGTTGCTGCCTTTAGGACACAGTGACTCAATAATACAAATTAGCAGTTTAACAAGAGAACCTAATTTACAGTGTAGAGCAGCATTTAATGGAGAATTCCCAAATTAAATGTTATTATCATTCTGCACAGAGCCCTGATGAAGTGCTTCTACCTCTGGGAATGGGAAGCAGCAATGTGTGTACACACACAGGGTGCTGGGAGAAGTCTTCCCTGCCTCTAGTGCACTAGGATTTGTAGGCTACTTCTCCCCAGCAAACTAGAAAGGCAAGACTCTAAGAGCAATAATCGAGCAACTGGTTGAGAACAGAGGTGGCTGAGATTCCTTTTTTTTATTGTTTTCTCTTCTTTTTTTTTTTCCTCCCCACCATACCATACATTCCTGAGATGTGGTATTTATTGCCATGGAATATTTTGGAAGAGAAATTATAGATGGACTTAAAAAGCAGCTGGGACAGGTCACATAAATAACACGAGGGTGGTTGGTACACAGTGCCTGGGGCACAGGAATTCCTTTTACTGTGGACCACTGGAAGCATTTGAGGTAATCAGAGGGAGGTAATCTAGGCATACTCTGCTGTTAAATCAATTTGATTATCTTTGCTGCTGTCCAGTAAAGGAGCATGACGTGAGATGGTCCTTACCTTACTGTAGATGTCTATAATGTAAAGCTGTACCTCCAAGGTAGTCACTTCAGGCTCCCATTTAGTCAGTAGAGACAAATAAGCCCTTCAAAGAGACTTCAAAGAAATGATTCCTTTGACGATAGATGCCTGCTATGTGCTGAGTTTATGAAGGCTTGTTTGTGAAGATAGGCCAGATGCCTAGTTCAGATGTAGAGTTATACGGCAAGATCAGTCCTGAGACAACTGTGCTTGTTCCTCTCCACTGGCTCAAAGTGGAGCTTTGGGTGACTAAGTCAGAGGTGAATACTGGTCTGCATTAGGTCACATTGATCCCAACATTTGTGTGGCCCTGCATTTGAAAGTGTTTGTAGTGTGATTTATTTCCAACTAGACCTTGTTTTCCCAATTAAAAAAAAATAGAAAGTCCTTGTTCAAAAGAGGTCAGAGATTGAAGAACAGGGTTTAATATGGCTTACAAAAAGGAAAAAAAAAAAAAAACCTGCTTAGTATTTGCTCTCACAGATGAGGATCAAAAGTGGAAATTTAAAAGGACAGGACATAAGTATACCAATCGCATCATCTGAAGTCTGCATGTTGCAAACTCATTTCTTGTAGATGACTTGTAGGTAGGGTAAGTTAACTCCCAAGATTTTGCTGGAAAAAGCAGCATGCAGGAGACTCCCTAGGTCCACAGACAATTAAAAGATGTATGACTGTGTATGATTTTGTGCTTATTTCAACTCTATTCTAAATGCAAAATCCAAAGGACTCAAGGACATGCACATCATTTGTGATACTCCTTGGAGGATATTGTGTTCATAAAGCAATCAATAGTTTGTATTCATTCTCACAAAGATGTGTATAATCCAGGCTTTTATGTATATAATCCGGGCTTTTTTGTCTCTTTTACATAATGTATCTAAACATTGCAGAGGGGCTATTGAACATACATATACAATTCTTCTAGTAGAACTAATATATACAGCACAATTCACTGCATCCAGATAGGTTAAGAATCTTAAAAATAATGTCTGTGAGGGAAAGAACGGTGACAAATAGAAACAATACAGAGGATTCAATCCCAGCTACGTGTTAGGAAGCCTAATATTCAAATTAGAATAGAACTGCAGATTAATTAAGAAAGCAAGATAGGACAGTAAAAGCAAATATTGTTAGCAGTTTATTTAGCAATGAAGACAAACTTCATGACCTTCACTGCTAATGTTATCTGATTGTGGTAAAATAGAAAAAAGTATGAAAAAAAAACTTTGTAAAATGTGTTGGAAGAAATGAATCAATCTGTTAGTTCTGTCCTAGAATTAACATAGCAATACTGGACAAAAATACTAGAAGAAGTCATAGTGTTTCTAGAAACTGGAGATATATACTGAAACATTAAAAAATTTTTCAGTATTTTCAAACTAAAGAAATAGCACACAGAACAGCAAGCTAACACACTCATTCCCAACTGGGAATGCAGTAGACAGCAGGCCAGATTTAGAATTTACCTAAGCCTTTATACAGAAGACGATTCTCAACTTCAGGCAAGCAAGCTTATTCTTCTGGTCTCATCCATCAGAGCCTCCTAGTGCTTCCTACGTTTTCTTGCTGAAAACCTAACTCCTGAAATTTACAGCATAAATTTGACCAAAGCATAGGAAATTTTAAGGGAGTATCGTTATTTTTTAGTTTCATGAACCCAAATTCCTACATCAACAGACATTAGCAAGTACATTTTATGTATTTCTGCTGGGTGGAAAAAAACACCAGTATTTAATGGAAAATGGACAGACACTGAATGGTAATGTAGCCATTTTCTCAATATAATTAATTCTGGAAGGAGTATACAGTGAAGTAAATCACTGGAGACAGTAAATACAAGGAAGACAAATGGGCAAAAGCATACAGTATACTTTGAAATAAATCCAGTTTTATGGTATTTGTTATCTGGGAAAATACTTCACCCTGAGGTACCAAAAAATTAATTAGGAGTAATCTTTTCAGTTGTCTGTAAACTGCAACATCATCTTTAGCAATGGCTGAGAACTGATCCATGCTGCAGTTTGTTTAAGCCAAAGCGAAGTTTCCCTGACTTGAATCAGCACTCGGTCATGCCCCAGCTGCTTCTGTATGGAGAACATACATAGGCCACAGGTAGAGGCAAACACAAAGTTTAGATATGGATGAAAATTTCTGTAGCTGAAGCCTAGGTTTAATCCCGTGTTTCACTTGATTTACAGATTTTGCCTTCTGAATCACAGCACAAGCTGTGTATCTCAGTTTTTCATTCTACAAATGGGAAACCTTGTTGCCAAATAGAAAAGACAGCCAAGACAATGAAGTAAAATAATTATAGAGTATTAGGTTTTACAGTTGGAATGGACAACTGACAGAGCAGTGAACTGAAGGAACTTCATGATTTATTAGTTGCTTAGTTCTTTCCAATGCCAGCTTCATACAAACTTTATTCCTTCAGATTCAGTGCTTCAGGATGACATCCTAATGTGGGATTTCTTCATACTTTATTTTAACTTTAAAAGAAATAATTATTTAAAAAATATACATTGATTGTCTCAAGGAAGCATGACTTCAGCAGCGTGGAGGCATCATGCTGATTAGGACACCAACTTGTATCACTCCTTTTACTGTTTTTCATTCTTGGCATAAACAATCCTTAACTAATGAAGGATTTTGTTATTCTAGTAGCTGAAATATTGGTTTATGTTTTGAGCCATCTTTAAATTGGTAGGGTATCAAAAGGAAATTTAAGTCTTACCATGTTTTTAAATATATTCATAATTTATTTGTTTGCATTTTGTAATTGAACAAAATTGCTATATAGTTTTTAGCAGTCAGGAGCAAACTAAGTAAGGGGATGACATGAAAGGGACTATGTAGGAAAAGGGAGAGTGACTGAGAGAAAGAGGAAAAACCCATTATGACTAATTATGAGTGGTACAAGAAAGGAAAGCAGAAGTTGTAGCTTTATAAATTTTAATGGTAAAGAACAAGTTGCAGCAGATTATCTTGAGCAGTAAAACTTTGACAGCACCCTGCAAAAAGCCTGTCTTAGTTTTGTTCTGCATGAAGCTGATCATGCAGCCTTTGCCATGACATCAAGCAAAACTGTGCCTGGATGAAGAAGGAACGATCAGTCATTGTACAGGGAGATAATTGGTATATTTTAAAATGGATTCACCCTCAACATTTTCTTGAATATAAAGTTTAAAATCTTTTGTGTGCAAGAGTTAAAATACCTTATGTAAGAAGCTGGTCTGCATAGCTGTCCCCTCAAGAGAATCAGAAAATGTTATGTGTGAGTATTTTATGGAAATTTACTTTTGATTTTGTTACAATGTAATAAAACTGCATTGTGTAGATTAATTTCCACATGGAGCTCAAAGGCCTGGGTGAACTTTGTCAGCTACCAAAAAGAAAAACAGTCTGATTATTGAAAAAGGATACAAATATTGTTGGTAAAAGCATTGGTTTGGCTTAGTTAAATGCATTTGCTGCACAACATAGCTGTCCCTGGTATCTTCTAAAGAGGAGGATCAAAGTGAAAAATAGAAAAAAATTCTAAGCTAAATTTTTAGTGATCTGCTTGCTCTCTTCATGTCTCTGTCTGACTGTAATTGACATTTTTGAGTCTCATTTGTGTGTGTGTTCCCTTGTGGGTAAAGGTTGTATTTAAAAATGACTTAATTGGTAACAGAGGGAAATAGCTCACTTTCACCTTCCTGAAACTTTTACAAAACATTTGTTTACTTAATAAAGCACAGTTAAACAAAATTGATTCAGACTTTTTACCAACTTTTTAATCTTTTATAAAATCAATTGAAGTAATTGGACTAAATGATAATGACACATTTAATTTGAAATATTTTTAGACTACCCATAATTGATTTCAAGGCATTGACTGATTGCTGTAAAAAGCTTGGTTTTAAGCAGCTGACAAGCTGATGACAAGCGTTAATGGATTTTGCAATGAAGAATGTGAATTGGAGAAAGAATTTTGTCAAAAGTAATGCGTGTTTCTGTTATAAAAAATGCATGACAGCGGAGATGGACACTACATCACTGAAAATACTCTGAAAACTGAGTTTGAAACTTTTTGGCAGGTTGTATAATAGCCTATAAATACAACAGTTGTGCTCAAAACCAGCAGATTTGAGGTTTAGTCACTTGTCTCACTAATAACCTACAAATATGAATCCACCAGAAGTATGTAGGCTATTTTAAGTATTAAAAAGAAGGAAACAAGCACACTAAAAGAGATGCGTAAGTGCCAGAGTAAGCCTAAATCAGCTCTAGTGCTATTAATTATCCCGGATGTGACTGTCCTTAGTTAAGGGCTTGATCCTCAGATAAGGGCTTGAGCTTGCAAGTTATTGCACTCCATTTTTAAGCAAATTCTGCTCTCATGGACCTACCTGTGGGTAGAGCATTTCACGAGCATCTGTGAAGACAGAAAAAACATAGGAATGCGTAACTGTGTTATTCTCATATTTCAGTTCTGTCAGGACACTAAAAGAGAAATGGCTGTTTTAGAGTTTTCGAAGTAAAGTGGATCTGTAGAATAAATTGATAATATCTGGTATGGTCATTATAAAGACATTTGATAATCTATGGTAAACGCAGAAGAGTTGTAGATTTTGAATACATGTATTGGACTGGAGAGAGAAGGGCTGACCCTAACTGTAAAGGGATATAATAGTAAAATACAGAATATTTTGTTGTATAAAATTAAAAAAAACAACAACAACAACAAAAACCCTGAAAAATAACTGAAAATAAGTGTTTGCTAAGAGAATTGACTGTGGCATATGTGTGCAAGACTGACTGTCCTGTGGTCAATATAGCCTCTTGCCATGACAAATTAAAGCAAGAGGAAATTGAGGGAAATGATTTCAGGCATGAGAGACATCCTCAAACGTTTCTCATTTTGCTAAGGCTACTAAAATCCTGAGTGTGATGCCATTCAGCCCAGTCATCCACAAACAGATTGAAGTTGAAAATGGAACTTAGTAATTTATTTTTACATCTGGGATGTCAACAATTGTCCATTTTAAAGGGATACAGACTAGATGTTAATATATTCAGAAAGCAGTAGCTGATTTTGGATATACCAATTCGCTGTCTCAGCTGTAGCTCAGCTGTATTTCACATGCTGGCATTTACTGTAAGCAGCATATCATGAAATAATCTGTGCTGTAAGAATGTGTTGTAGCGCATATCTTGCAGAAATTTGTATGTTCCACAATATCAGTTAACTGGGTAATATTCACAGCTTTGATTTTCTCTTTTCCTTATATAAATATCCTCCAGAGTTCTCTGCATTTTTGTCAAATTTGTGCGTCTCTGTATTTGCGTAAGTACACATGCATATATATACATGCACACCAGGTTTGCTGGAATGGTCACTTTCAATCTATAGGGTTAGAGATTGATCATGGGAAGGTAGCAGTGTCCAATGATAAAGCAGTAATGATATGTGAGGAAATGGGGATTTGCTGTTCAAGCCTAACATTGCTGGTTCATTGGAGTCTAGCTCAGTTGTTAATGATATTAATATTGCTCCACCTAACATGAAAATATAATTAATTATTGCATTTCTCTCTTTTTATTGCCACCTTCCACTAGTAAGTCTGGGTTTGCCGTTAAGGCACTCAAAAAACTCTTGATTCCACAATATTTAGCAGAAATTCCATATTTGTTGATTCTTCATTTTCTGCTACTGAATTTCAGTCCATTTCTATTAATATGGTCCTGAACTTTGTCCAACTCTTTTTGTCTGAGTTTTCAATCTCTCACTTTCCTGACAGTGATTCTCTTTTTATTTATTCATTTATTTTGGTCATCATTTGATGTCATTGGCATAAGCTGTTTGTGCAGAAGTCATTAATGCCGTCTGTCCCAGGTCCACTTTAAAAAACTACTCAAGTAACTATCAGCGAGTGATTCTCTTTCATCACAGTAATTGACATTTTCCCTTGTTCTTACTAGCCTTGTGATTCTTTTATGAATTTCTGTTTTCTCAAGGCTGACTTCCATTAAACTTGCCTTTTTTGTAGCAGCCTTCCGCCAGTGAATTCTAGTCAGCTAGAGCTTAGGTACTTGAGGCACTGTCAAATGCTGACATTCAGAGAGACTAAATCCATTTCATTTCTTTGCCTAGAAGTTCAGTTATCTTCTCAGAGGAGGATATCAGGTTAATCTAGTGCAATCTTCTTTTCACAAACTCATGATTCATTTTGTTCCAATTTCCATTTACCTCTATATTTGAAAACCTAAAACCAAGGCTATATAACAAAACAAATTCAATAAGGAAAATGAAGTGGAGAAATAACTTTAGATAGTGCCATATCCACATCTGAAATATAAGACTCTAGATATTGTAAATTCAGGCTTCTTCTAAATGTGTGTCACATCCCGTATGCACTATACGAAAACAGTTAAAACTAAGGCATATCTTTAATCTCACATTCCCTTTGATTCCTGTGCTATACAGACAGAGAAGCCAAACATAATGCTGTTCTCCATCCCCTTCCCCTTTCAGATTATGGGTTTTTTTTTGAGATTTTGCAGTTAGTCTGTCTCAAAAGGGAAATCTGCTGTACAGTCATGTATCCCTCCTTATTTCTATTATTCCTACAGATAAGCATTTTCTTGTTAATGAGGGTAGCCTTAAAATATTTGCCATGCCACTGCTCAGTAAGTCACTCCTAGATGTGACTCCTATCAAATGGATCTCAAGCAAATATAATTAAATACAACATACTAAGAACGTTTAGGAAGATACAAATTAAGTAATCAAAATTCTTCACAAATTTTTAACTATGTTGCAAATATTTGTTTAAAGACATTAATAAAGAGCTTTGCTGACATTTTTTTCTGCTACCATTGCCTGGTACTGTGGTTTATTCTAACAAAACAAAACAAAACAAAACAAAAAAAGACTCTATGGCAACATTAGCCCAAGGCTAAGTGGCTTTGTGGAGAAAACAAATAAAACAAGCTGGCTGGAAAAGAAAATCATCAATATGAAATGAGTTCTTTTTTTTCCCTGTTTAAAACACAAAATTTTGCAGAGCTGCAACTGTTTCAACAAGGTTTATGAGATAGGAAAGCTTCTACGTTCCAAGGTGTTCCCATCTCTGCTGGCAAGGAGAAAGTGGACTCCTGTCAAATTAACTGAACCTTTTTGACTGATATTTCTATATATAGTTATTTTGCAAAAATCAATTAGGAAGATATTGGCTTAATTCCAATGAGAATATAAATAAGTAAATAAACTGCTAGTCATCCGTTCTCTTCAGCAGTAAGCAGTCAGGCTTTATAGAGAGCAACAGCAGGTTTTCCATCACTTTTTCTTTAAGGCAAGTATTGAAAGTCAGTTAATTCTGACAGACTGCCCAAGGTGCTTAAAAACCTGCTTAATATATGCCCTAGTTTGAAGAAGAAGGTGAGCTGTCAGTGACCTGCTATTTTTCTTTTTTTTTTTTTTTTCCCCTGGTCAATACTTGGTGGCTCTTGGGAAGAGAGAAGCTTTTAGATGTTAATATTCTTTAATGCCTGGTGAATTTACTTCGGAAAGTCTGCTCCAGAAATGGAGGGGGGTGTTTGACAGTTACAGTACACCAGGCATTGATCCACTTAAAAGGGCATCATTTGGTATTCTTGGAGATCTTCGAGGTAGTTTGTTTCTAGCTAAAACTACGGTCTCATTTCCATTTGCCATTCGATGTAAGCATAGAACAGAGGACTACGTACAGAGTACAAGGATACAGCCGAGCCTCTGTTTTATGGAGAGCTATAAGCTGCAGTTCACGTACGAGCTGGACGGCAAAGGATATACTGAAATAGGGAGGAGGGGAGAAAAAAATTCCTGTTTCTTTACTGGGGGGAGATGTGCAGTTATGCAACTTGTTAGTCTGCTGGGGCACTCTGAAGCTAGTTTAGGTAACACGGCAAGCAGTGTGTGTGCGTGAGTGCGTAACGGCCCAGTTCCCGTTCCCGCTGAACCCAATCCTTTTCCTGTGAGCACTGTGCTCTATGCAGTTTGTGCCGACCGACCCTGGTAGGAAACAGACAAGCAGGGGTGGCCTTCAGCGCGGGCAGGCTGCAGGGCCTGGCCTGGCCCATGTGTCCCTGTCCTTCGGCCCCTCTGTGGCCCCTGCCTCCGCTCGCTCCTTGGCTGGGCGGCCAGGGGCCTGCAGGGCCCGTGCCCTGTCTGAACTACAGAAAAATGATTGAGTTGCTACCTAAAAGAAGGAAAAAATAGTGGTTGAGGAGTGGAAGGGAGGAGCAGGGAGCAAAAACACAGAAGAGGAGAGCAATAACTGCATTTTATTAATTCTCAGTATAGTTCTCAAGCGGAAACCTAAAACTGAGCAGTTAGTTGGAGCAGTATGTCAGCATTTCCAGTGACTGGAAACTTTCTTCACACCTTTTGACCTATTTAGTAGTGAAGATTTATGTGTCCATTTGCAGCTAGAATCTCATCTTGTTTTAAAAGAGAGAAATGTAAAATTGCACTCTTTGCTTTTGGACATTCTTGTTATTTTAGATCAATGAAAAGGCCAAAAAAAAAAAAAAAAAAGGCTCTGAAATGTTTGTGTATAATTAACAATTTATCAAGTTGTGTTATAGCTACCTCTGCTTGCTTTCTATACATTTAAAGGTTTGCAAAACTGGCTGTAGAACTGAAGAGAGGAGTAAACAGCTCATACTTAAAAAATATAAAGGTAGGCATGTCTTAAGTCCTAATTGTACAATTATTTGCACACATTTAACTTTTAGTTCAGTAGGATTACTCATATGCTTAACATCAGGCACATAGTACATAGGCCATTTTACAACAGGAACCTGAATGTGTAATTGGTATAATACTAATCCATGAACTGGTTTTGGAAAAGAAGAAAACATATGTTTAGATGGCAAATCAAGGAAGATACAATTCCTGCTGTTTTATGCATTCTTCTTAATGCTTTACCTTCTGCCTGTTAGTAGCAGTGCTACATTTAGCTTTCATTAGGTCCCAGGCAATCTTCTATATTAATTTTTTCCATTGGCAGTCCCTGACTGGAGTAGAATTCTCCACAAAGTTTTCTGTTGAGATACATGAATGTTAAAACAAAATAGGCTATTAGTGGTACGGGAGCTCAAAGTGACTGTAAAGCTGCAAGCCCCGTCTGTTAGTTGTTTTATTGCTCTGTCTTAATTGCACTGTATATGTGGGGTAGTCTTTTTAGCAGTCACATTTAGTGAGTCATTACCGTGTTTTGTACAGGATTAATAAAGATACATCCAAGAGTAAGCTGTGTTTGACAAGGATGATATCATTGCAAATATTCTGTAAAAAATAATTTCTCATAGTAAAGACAGTATCCTTATGATGTTTGGATATCTGTCTCTTCATTTTTAAATGTGCTTATGCCAGTTTATCAACCCCAAAATGCTGGTTCTTAATCTAGGCCTGGGAACATGTCTCAAAAAAAAATCAGTCTCTGTTAATTAGAGTGAAATTCAACCTGAAGTATAAATGGGCCTCAGTCAGTCTTAGGTTGTTTAAGAATTATGTGATTACTATTCCATTAATTCTTTGCAGAGAGATAAAGACATGACCCAAAGGCAAGTGAAATCTCTAATGAAACTGATTCCTTAGTGTTAAAGTGGAGTAGACTGGCTTCTTTGTAACACATCTTGTAGCTTTTGTACCAAATCTGTAGTTTTAAGCTAGACTTACATCTTTTCTTTCAGAAATCTATCAAATAAGGATTTAAAGATCTGGAGAGGACACCAGAACCCAAAATATTTGTTTGGCATTGTTCACTCTGAAAAATGTGCAGTTTCTATTCTGAACTTGTCCAGCTTCATCTTGCTGTTATATTTTCTCCTTTATTAGTGCTGGATTGATAGCTACCCGCTATTACAGATTTCTTTCTACACAGATATTTTCAGACAATAACTCCATTCTAACATTCTCTTAACAGATGAGATAAATTAGGGAGCAATCAAAAATGGTCATAATAAAAAAGGTTTTCCAAACTTTTGGCACGAATGAGATTCAGATAGGCCAGAGCTGCCCAGCCTGTAATTTTAGAGATGACTTTCACTCTTTAGAATAATGAATCTGATCCAGTGCCTGCCTGCTACTTTTTCTTCATCAAGTGATAAAAAATCAGTCAGTCTTTGTCACAGGACTGTGTATATCCAGTCATATGTTCACAGCACGTATTTGTTCATGCATCAGGGGATGATTATACTTGTCCTTATATGATTCCTCCATCATATGAATGAAGGTGAAATCCCCATGTCACTTCAGATGTGTCTCTTTAAAATAGCTTTTTTACTGACCTTTGTAATTCCATTTAGGAAATGGCATTACTATGCTACTGCTTGGTGTGAAAAAAAAAAAAAGAAAAGGACTTGTGCAGGCTAACAGCAAAATTTGAGTCTTGTGTTACTCTCATAATCAGTTAATCTGAAAATGTAGAGGCAGTCTGAAAATTTTACATGAGGTAATCATCGAATCTATCTGTAGATTAGTCTGTTTTAGATAAATACCAATCCCTATTTTCCAAACATACGTCTCTGAAAAGAGACTGCAAACAGAAGAAAGTTTGATCAAGTTCATACTGATTTTACTGATGAAACTCCTTACTGGCTTCTACAGCATAGGATCAAAGTTTCAGTGTTTATGGAAATCATGGAATTCATTCCTATTTGCATTGTTACTTACATTTCATTAATTTTTAGTGATAACAAGTATTCAATGAGTTAGGAGTAATCATTTTTTCTAAAATTCTTAAATATAACCATTACTTGATATTTCCACAAATCTGTTTTCTTGCAGTTTAAAAATAACTATTCCCATCTTCTGGATAGGCAAAGAAAAACAGGAAGAGTAATAAGAAAAGAACTACATTCATCACTGTATTATTACTTTTTACTTAAAAACCTCTGAAAAATGCAGATTAGTTTCTTTGATTGGATTCAGGTCCAGTGTCAGCATCGATATTTGTGTAATTGTAACTGAACTGATGACTATTTTAGTGTAGTTTACAGTACATGTCTTAGATACATGTCAGTTTGTATTATCACACTGAGCATTTGCAACTTGCTTTCTGTATGCAGACTCAGGACTGTTTAATTAATTAGGATCAAAACAGCAAATCTTTGGCAAACATTCTAGCAAAATTATTGTGTATTTCCTGTGCAGTTTTGGAGGTGAGGAGTAAGGGAGGGGAGCAATGGGGATAGTATTCAACTGAGCGCCATAGCTCATTCTGTCTGGAAACGCCAGATTTGTTGTTTTGTGTCAAGAGATTATCAGCGAGTCTGAGATAGAGCAATTCAATTTACACTAATCTTAGTGGTCAGTTTAATTGAATTAAGCCTTATCAGTAAGGTGTATTCTAAGAAGGTTTTATTTTACTGTGGACTGGAGCTGTCACTCTAAATGTGATCGTGTAAGAATTCTCAAGGTAAGCAGAATGGGGCTTTGGACCTGAGTGAGAGAATGTTGGAAAAAAATGTTCTGGAGATTCAGGTCCAAACTCGGGCTCCAGAATGGGTCAGTAATCTGCTGCTGGAAATGTGTTACTTGCCGCTTTCTGCATATTTGAAATTTTGGTCATTCATATTTTTACTTTCTTGGCACAGTATATAGTTATGGGATCAAAGTAGCGGTGCTGGACAATGGAAACCGGTAGATATTCTGAAGCAAAAGCAAATTTCCTGAATGTAAATAAAGATGGTTTTTCTGTTACAGTAGTATCTTTTTTCTTCTTTAATAAATAACTTTGAATAAGTTTTACTAAAAACAGAATATAAATGCTAGCTCCAATTTTCTAGTAGAGAAATTCATTTTTGTTTGGTTAAAAACAGACAACAAAATGGGAATGCAAAATGGTCAGGAATTTCAGGCAAAAGAATAAGAACAGAAGACAAGGAGAAAAAAAGGCCAAAAATCAGGAAAGAGATTAAAGGGTCTGTGTTTCCAAAGAAATACAGAAAAAAAGCCTATGTCATAGACTGAAGGTTAGGGAAAATATATGTGCTTTCCTTGATTCAAGTGGACTGCAAAAGGGCACGGGTTTACATCTCATTTGTCTTTCCCAAGCAGTGTAGGGAGCCTATACAATGAGGTCGAGCCTTCGAGGCTTCCCAGGGATGTATACAGCATGGGTCCATCTTCGTGAGGGGTCTGGGTTATAATTCATCTTGCTAGGGCCATTCAGTTGAAAGCAAATGCTGATATGCACTGAGAGTGCCTAAATACCCTGGTTCTTGTCTTAGCTTGTATAAGAAACTGCAGGAAAGGTAAAAGAGTGTTTCTGAGGGGCAGTGTGCAAAGGATGGTGCCGCAAAGATTTGGGGATCTGGGAGGAATGAGGAGGGTGAAGTTGTGGTTTCACTCAGAAGCTGCCCCGGACGTGTCCTTGTAGCACTGAATGGGGAAAATAAATGTAACAGTCAAGCGGTAAGGAAGAAAATGAGGTGCAGTAGAAGGGAGTGTTGGTAAGGACTGCCCTGAAGAAGTCTGCAGACCTCTGCTACTGCCTGAAGAAGCATAGGGCAGCAGAAATGTTTTGCATGAGAAAGCAGGGAGAGGAATATTTTGTAATAGTTCTTACTATATAGTTTGCCTAATTGTTACACTATCTAAACTCCATGGAAACATTAATTTGCAGCAAATTGGGATTATAAAACTCAGCAAAACTGTGTTTTATAAACTCATCAGAAATAATTACATCCAGCAGACAATTTTTGTATCTTAAGCTTTTCTGACAGTTATCTGTAGATAAGGTTGGCCTTTTTGGCAGTTCGGTACCCTGGGAAGTTGACTGTTCTGTGAGAGTGGGTTTGCATGGAGATAGGGATTTAATAACGTTTCTTTCACTTTATCACTATGCCAGCTGACAATTGGACAAGCTTCAGTACATTATGCTATATCTGATAATATCTTTAGTTCCTATGTGCACAGTTTACATTCAATATATATGGTCTTCCAGGGCAGAAACTGCTTTTTATCTCCATTCAACCAAGTAGTCATCATACTGCTACATTAATAGCAGGCTTTGAACATTCCTGAGAAACTGAGTCAGAACGTATAATGGTGAAATAATTTTGGAAGGAATTAGGATCAAACAGATCTTTGTTGCACTTTAAATTTTAAGTATGCTACTCCTGAAAACACCCCTGTCTCCAAAGATTTATTTCTCCTATATTTATACACCAGTTTTCAGGCAGATTACAGTGTAAGACACAGTAATAGCTCACTAACACATAATGTTTGTCATCCTCCACCTTCAGGTGGATAAAAACCTTTGCCACAGATAGTTATTTTTTTTTATGTTTTATTACAGCTGTGTGGCAAAATTTACACATTTTGATTTTAAGACCTAATGAGGCAGTCTTTTACTACCACAAACAAGACATTAGATTGAATAGAAGCCTTTGGGTTAGGCATATGTACAGTATCATCAGGGAGTCCAAGCTGTGAATGTATAAAGGAATTGTAAATGGAAAAATGACAGCCATCTGATGTAAGGAGTTACATTTTTGGGTAATTTGAGATGCTTGCAGGGACTGCAAGTATGATATAGCAGTGATGATCTTCTATTTTCCTTTCGTATCTTCCTATTGAGAACAAAAAAGTCAAAATGTTATTATAGCTTGTAACTTTTAAGAAAACACTTTTAAAAGCAGTGTACTTCATTGGCAGACTCTGGTATTGCTTGGTAACACTAGTAAGAAGCATAATACATATATAAAGGATACAAAAGTATGAGAAAAATACTCAAAAATGTAGAATACCTTTAAGTGTATACATTTATACTAAAGTATACAGACATGTCCTCAGTGTTCAGCAAGGCCCCTTGAGCACAGGTACAAGCAAACAGCGATCTTCCTCCGTAATGCGACACTAAACAGCGCAGATGTTGACTTTTGATCTTGAAGCAAAATCAATTTCCAGCAGAGTTTTACCTTTGACCTTGGTAGAATCAGGATTTTGCCTGTGATTTTATCAGTTTATCCTTTCTGAAAACCTTTGCCTTTTTTTCTTTCTTTTTGCCTCTGCTCTAGCTATTCTTTTTCTAATTCTGAATTATCAAAAATCACTTCAACTTGAAGAAAATGTATATCTCTATGTAAAAACCATTCAGTAGTAACAGCTCTCAATTATAGAAGAATATAACAGGTTTCCTTGTAAAGTCTTCTTCTCATGAGCTGTTTGTAAGGACTATTTATATTCGCTGTATAAATTCTGATTTTCCTGCAAAAACATGCAAGTTTATCACCTGTGTTCTAAGTTACCTAGGGAGGAACAGATAAACAGGATCTCTGCTCCGATATCAAACCACCGACATGGTTTTTGCTTTTCAGTGGATGAGTTCCCTGTAACAGCATCTGGTTCCTCAGCTTCTGCATATAACACCCTCCTTCCCCATGTCAACCCTTTGCTGAGTAGCGGGGCAAAGAGGCTTCAGTGATGTAGGAAGAAGGAAAAGACTATGGCAAGCACGACAAAGTGAGAAGCTGCTGAAGGCATAATATGGGTAGAGTGAGAGAGGTGGTCCTTGAGTGCTCTGGGCAGCCCTTCCAGCCCACGAAGTGGACAGAGGTCAGAGAACAAGAATTGGTGTCCAGAAGATACATCTGTCCAAAACTAGGATTCCTGTATGGGGGAGGTGTGCAAGTTAAGCTATGGTATATGGTACAGTATATTGTTTTTCCCATCAGCTGATTTGTAGCTAAATTTCACCCATGAAATGAAGGGTTGTTTGTGACAGAAGAGTTTTATGGTTCGTGTGGATGTAGGAATGAAATGTTGTGGATCTTCTTGCTGTTAGTGCAGAAAGTTTACAGACTGTGATGCTTCCTTTAAGAAGAAGTTGTTCCCTCCTGTCACTGAAAGCACTAAATTTTTGAATAGCAATAACTTTCTTTAGGTGTAAGGTAACCTAAGCAATGGTGCTTAAACGTTTAGGAGTATTTTTCATTGCATCATCTAATCATCCCAGTCAGGACTATGCGTATAAGCAAATGAACCCCTCCAGCAGAGGCTAGGAGGAAAAGAACAGAAAAGCTTTTGATAAATGGCAAACAAAAATCATAAAAAGTAACTGCTTTGGTGAAATAAGTATTTTCACAAACACTTTGCTAGATGAGGCCTGTCCTTACATTTTTGTGGTGTAGAAATACAGAGCAGAGATGGAAAGAACTGCTCTTTGCAGTCTGCCCTTTTGCAGACCAATGGAAAACAATTTCTGTAAGAATGAGTAGATTGCAGTGATAATTGCTATTTCTTCTTCCCAACTAAAACTAAGAAATTGAACAACATGCTCTGACTTGTGCTAGGATCCTCTGTACTCTCTAACCGTTATTTTATTCTGAATTATTAATTTATGCAACTGAGTAGGTTTACTCCTATATTCTCTTTCATATCTTGATTGCTTTTCATGCTCATGTCAAATTTGTCTAAGCTTTGAAGATCTTGGAAATAGACACTGTGTCTATTCCTGTGTTTCTACAATACCTGATTCTTCAAGACATGGCTGTTTCAGAGGTCTCCATGTTATCACTGTTACAAAGAGTAAATAGGTATATCATATGGAGATGATCATAACATCCCTATTTATAATTACTTACTAACATTGTTCTGTGTTATAGTAGTGCTGGAATAAGCTTGCCATCATATACGTTTTCAGTCATGCACAGTTTCTGCTGAACTTTGTTTGAAAACCAGGCAAAAGAAAGAAAACACACAACCCAGTGCTCACTCTCCTGCTTGTAAGGGAAGTTTGAAATTACATCTCTGAGCCTTGTAGAAGTGCGTCAACACATTATTCTGGCGTGTGATGCTCTCAGCCCTGCTGTAGGCACCAAGACATTCCCAGTACTGTAAATGGCCTATTGTGGAGAAAGTGCTCAGATTGCATCTTGTGCATGCAATTAAAAAAAATTTACCTGCTGTCTTTCTTTCCATGATTGCTCGAGTAGTTCAAATGGCTTAATCTAACAGATTTAACTGAAAACTGCTCTTTAGTAACCTTCTGAATTCAGGGTTAGGCTGTTGTCCTAAAAGACGCTAAGTCATCCCCAAATAGGACATGAAATGACCTTTAATTTCAGTATTTCAGCTGCATGGACTGTTACAGCAAGTGAAGACAGTCTGTTTGTTTTGGTGAGAAAAACAAAGGACAACTAGGTTAGGTTCAAGCTGGAGCCTATTTGAATGTATTAATTTTACTTTCACTTGCAGCTGAAGTGGAATAAAGTTTAGTAGGTTGAACAGATCCATTTACAAATATGTCTAGTACATATGGTGCAGCCTGTCAGCTCTGTTTGGCAGTTCCATCATTAAATGCAGAGTGGGTTATAGAGAAGATGTCCTGCTTCGTAGGAGAAGAACATTCTTGTGGACTTCTGTGTATTTTTTAAAGGTCAGGAGAGGCACAAAAGGAGACTTTTCTGGCATGCTGACATCTCCATCATGTGAAAACAATGCCTCCAGGTGTTTTTTGTTGCTGTTTTTTAGCATCTGGATTTCCAGATCTCTGCTTCTATTTTCTATTACTTTTGAACTTTTAATTTGCGCAAAGAACATAACTGTCAAAATTGTCTGTTTGCTTCATTTGATGGTAGCAGGCTAAGTAGGCAAAGAAACTAGGTATTTAACACTTGTATTGCATGTTTTTGGGAAACAGGAAATCTTGAGAAGGGAAGCCTTTCTTACTAATGAACTCCACGGAGGTGTTCGCAGGACCCAGGACCATGAAGCTGGACCTTTCCAGCAATGATCCCGCTACTGTCAGTGCAGGACGCGAGGGGAAGGAAGAGTTGTGGTTCACCGTTGCAGGTTCGGGAGATGCCACCTTAAGTTCAGAGCATGCAGGCTCTGTCTATTCCCTTGGAAGCATCTCTGTACTGGGCTTCTGTCCTGAAAACAGAGAAGAATAGACATTCACTTTTTTAGTAGGCTGCCATACAGCTTGTGCTTTTTTTTATTATTATTATTTTTATTTTTTATGGCTCTTGCCTGCTGTCAGATGAATGCAGACTAACATCTTTTTTTATCTACACAGATTCCAAGGTTTATGATAATTCCCATTTTTACAATGCACACAAAAAACAGTTAAGCTTGTTTAATAAAATCACCAGATTTTAGAGATCTTCGACATGCTTAAATACAGTACCACAGTAACTTGGAATGTAGTAGTGCTAAGTATTTACTGTCTCCACATCTGCTGCCACTTGGCTGTCATGGTTTTATGATGCACTGTGCCTGACAGACCACACACTCTACAGCCCAGCTGAAACACTAGCATAAATCTTTCCTCAATCAATGCTTTGCCCACTGCTTTCTCCCGACATGTTTTTAAAACCATTCTGTTAGTTAGTAAAGGAACTTTGAATTCTTTTTTATGTAGTCTTTAAAGTTGGATTAGAAGAGTTTTATGGGAGAATAACTTAGTAATGTAATAATCAGGTTGTTTGGAACAATCAAGACAAAAAAATAGAGGAAAGAAGAAAAATGTTTGTTTCCCCCCACCCTTATTATAAAAAAAAAAACCAAAAAAACCAACCCTTTCAGGCTTGGAGCAACCATGCTGGTGAAGTTTGCTAAAAGACAGCAGATGGTGTTAAAGTTGGTTATGGTAATATATGTTCTTCCTGTCCTTCCCCTCTTCTTTTAGTTTAGAAAAGAAAAAAAAAAAAAAAGAGGGAGAGGGAATAGAGGGAGAGGGAATTGTGCCTCTTCTATTTTATTTGCTCACTAGAACTACGGAAGAAAGTACTGCAAATGAAAATACACCATCATATATCTAAAAGATATAAGCTGGCTTTAGGGAAAAAATACATACTGGTTTGTGAAGCAGGTAGCCTTTTTTTTCTTAGGGACTCTTTAAGCCTGTTGGAATAGGATTGTAAAAGCAGGAAGAATAATTTCCTAGCTGTACGCTGCACTCCGATGCTCAAACAGCAAGCAGGCAGAAAGGCGACTTCTTCCAAAATGTTCCCCCCGCGCCCTGCGTGCCCCTGCGGGCGGCTGCCTGCCTGCTGCAGCCCTGCCTCGCAGAAATCCTGCCTGATGCCGGCGGTCCGCTGCTGCCGGGGGGGCTGAGGTTGCTGATGAGGAGGGAGCGTAATCAGGTAGATTGAGCCTGTGTAGGGAGAAACCATTTCTGCGGCAAGGGAGGGCGTGCAGCATGCACGGGCTGCCCACCTCGGGAGGGTACCGTGCTGTGGTTTGAGACAGCACAAGCAGACGTAATTCTCCCATTGGCTTCTGAAAAGCTCGTGCTCTCCTTGTGCCCGCGAAGCTGGAAGCAGGTTATGTGCGTGCATTACCTGTGCCGGGCAGCGAGTCTCCCTCCAGGTTCTCCGCACTTGGCAGGATGTGTTAGAGAGAAGTACCTACAGGGAAATCAGCAAAAAGCTTCCCCATGAAGGTGGCAGGGCACTGCAGTATCGGAAATGTCTGGTGATTCGTCGGGTGAGTAAAAGCTGGAGAGGCATGCAGCAGGTATTCAGAAGAAGGAACAGCAGCAGTGCGACCCTAAAGATAGCATTTAGGTCAGTTTGCTGTCTGATGGGACAGCCATGGCTTGCCGGGGCACCAGGTGCCTGCATGGAGACGGCTTTGGGAAGTTCGTGGAAGGGACTCCAAAGTGAGGGGCAGAGTGGGAGGGAGCTGGCTGTGTGGAAGAGCAAGCTCAGTTCTGTCAGACGTCCCTGTCTTGCCTAACTTTTTTTAAAACCTGATTCAAAGCTAGTTGGAGAATATCAACAGGGTGTTAATATGGAAGGGAAAAACAAGCAAACTTTTGTGTACAGTAGCTCTTTGATTAAGGTTAAATGGATTTTCTTTTTTTCCATGACGATGGACAGTGCGGTGTGTTCAAATAACAATGCAAAGTGCACAGTTGTAGATAGTAGATGCTGCCTGATCAAAAAAGATTTAGTTGTGCTAAATGAACTCCTCATTATGAAAGACAGCAGAAGGATGTAAAGTTCACTGCAAGCAAATTTGGACACAGTCAGATGAATTACTCTACTGGTAATATAGAAATAGCTTGAAAAGTGGGCCATCAGGCGAAAACAACCTTGCGCTCAGTCTAGGGTAATTGCATAGAATTGTCTGTGGAGGATTGATTTGGAAAAGTAGCTGAAGTAACTTCCTATCTTTCAAGCCATTTGGAAGTAAATCTTGAGAGAACACTTGACTGTATGTATGTAGTACAGTGCTTCACTGAGGAAAAAAAAGAGAATGCTAGCTTCTGTTATAAATAGGTACCTTGATGCATTGTAACAAGTTTTGTTCTGTCCTTCCTTCTAAAAATAGAGGGAGAATATGTATTTTCTCTGAAATGAACAATATTTTAATGTCTCGTGCAGAAAAGAAAAAAGAAAAAAAAAAGATTTTTGCTGTGGTTCAAAACTGAAGTATCTTCAGGGCATTTCAGAATTAATTTTTTTCTTCTTACTTTTTGCATCCTTTCCTAACTTGGAGATATAAAATAATTGTTGCTCCTTCATGAGGCTGTGTAGTATTGTCATACTGGCTGTTTTTATAAACCTATTTTTATTGGATTGATTAAAATACAATTTCCCATTATTAAATGACTTTTATTAATCTTCTATTTTAAAGAAAAATGTTTTGGTTTTATTTCTATTATTTCAACATTTGAGCTTTATTCATAAGACATATTTCTCTGGAAACTACAGAGGCCAGTTAATGGTTTATGAGTTCAAGCTGAGCTGAATATAGCGAAGCTCTGTCTTGCTTGACATTTCATCAAAAGCTGTGTTGATTTGCAATGTTTACAGACCTATTTATTGAACCTTCACAGCTTGAACTATGCCACCGAGCTTGTTGACATTGCTGAGTTTATCTCTTGGTGCTTGTGCAATCTCAGAAGAAAAGTTTAGAGCAAATGAGTTATAACAAACTTGTCATGGTTCATAAACTATGCAGTTAGAACAATGAAGTTGATCTTCTTGTTCATTGACCACAATACATTAGAGAAATCTGAGTAGTCTACCGCAATCTCATCTGGATAGGTGAGCGTATGTCCTTCTCTGTGATATTAACTTTCAGATTTGACCGTAGCATCTTATGTGCTTTAAAAAGCAGGTCCTAAACAGAATCAGTTCATAAGACTATTTGTATTTGAAAACAAAATCCAGCCATTTTGCAACACGAAATAACGTGATTATCCTACTTCGGTATGTCTTATGTTGTGAGGAGTGATATGTCAAATGAGCAAACAACAAATTGAATCAGAGGCTCATAAATACCATAAAAAAAATCATTCAGCTTTAAACAATGGGAGCATCCCATGCTCTGTGCTACTCTCCCGAATATCCTGTCTGCATAGCCCTTATTTTTAGACAATAAAATAAGATATATCTTGCTATATAATCTGCTACTATTACTGGATCAATAGTGTACATTATCATGGTTTCAGACACTTCTTTATGTAACGTGAACAGAAATAGATCAAAGATGGTGCAACTGCCTGGCATCTCAGCAAAAGCAACAGAAAACTATGCACTGCTTATTCAACAACGGTCAAATGAATAGTTTAAGAAGTCTTAGATTATGGTTTTTTTGGGTTGCAGGGGAAGTTGTTTTCCCATGTGAACATTCTCATAGCTATCATTAACTAGGTTAACATGGTCATTCATTCTCCTTTTAGAACTGTGGGTATGCAGCCACTGATAAACATCCAAAAGG
>VXAL01008365.1:12383-69820 GCA_013399475.1 Chauna torquata | reverse complement strand
AGCTATGCAGTTGAATGGCCTTTGATTGGGCTCTTTTTTCCTTTTCAACAATGAGTGAATGAAGAGTTTATGCTTTTCAAATAAAAAGTAATTGCTTATTGATTGTTCAATGCAAATTGTGTTCTATGGGCACAATAAGAAAAAAAAAACATAGAAATATGCTGGGGAGGGTGGTGGTGGTAATGTTTGTTTTGCTTAACTATAGCTTGGTAACTTAGCCTGCTGAATTATCTGTGTAGACTTACTAGGCTCAACTTCTAGACAATAGAGAGCAATAAGCTCTTTCTGCAAGGTCCAAACAAGAAATTAACATTGGTGTCTTGTTTCCTCAATTACCTGTGCATTAGCAGATTAACTTCCTCCTCACTTAAATGCTTGAATTTGGTTAGTGAGAAAGCGCTGATATATTTGGTAGAACCTTTGTATGCATAACTTCAAGCTGTTGCCATCTGATTAGAACACGCTTATGTAAGCAGTTATATAAAATACATGTATTTTTAAGGTTGATTCCAAAGTGAACAGCTCTCGTAGTTACATTCTGTTAATTAAGTTAAGCCTATGGATGAAACAGGCTTTGGAGAGGACATTTAAAACGACAAAGATTCATCATAAGAAATTCTAAAGTTAATGGTGCTCTGTGTGCGTGGGAGGGGCAACTGAAGGGAATCTGGCAACTGAAACCCACGACTGCCTGAAATGTCTTAAAATACTTGGGTATAATTCATAGAAGGGTTGTATCTTTCATAATGATATTTCTTATTTTACTTACTTCCTGCCTCTCAATCTACTCTCTTCCTCTGTCAGTTGTCAGCTAGGGTTTTGTTTTGTTTTTTTTTTCCCTGGCAGTAGCAACATGCTCTGGTCTGTTAAAAAAAAAAAAAAAGATACAGATTTTTCTGTTTCTGTATTCCTAACAGAATGAAGAACTTATGAAAATTTCTCCCTTACATAAGTTTTATTAAGCCTATCTTAAGCAATCAGTCTTTAAATTATCATAAGTTTATACTTCTCAAATGCAGTGTTCAACTTTGCTCTCAGTTCAGCCCTGCTTTTTGCCACATGCTTGACATATTCACCATCCACTTCTGTTGTGGCAGATGGGGAGGAATTTCTCATCATTCTAAGAAGTTTTTGACTTTGGTTTGTTTAATAGTTAATATTGTATGCCCACCTAAATGTAGTGATGATAGATGCAGATGAAGTTGCAGTGGAAGACGTTTTCTTTTATGCAGTCTAGTCCTCATCCACAAGAGTAGGGTGTCCAACCCATAAAATTTAAAGTAAAGATTATACTGCATGCTCGAAAGCGTCAATTCAGATAGGTCATAAATACAAGCACAGTCAGTGAAAAGTTTAGGTGAAAGGATATTGTGTTGTTACTGAACTAGCTTCTCAAAGGTCATAATAAAACAGTCAGGCTATCATTTTATCATGAAAAAGTAATGGAGAGAGTCAAGGCTGATCCTCAACACTTTTTTTTTTCTCTCAAAGCAATTTCTCTGTATGTACAGAAGTAGATTTAAGAAATTCATTTTCATTAAAAAACAAAGGACAAGTTTAACAAAACAGAGACTAATGCTGATGATGGGTTGTTTTTAGGACTTTATTCTTGGTAAAGGGAAAGAAAGAAGCTTTCTGAAATATTTGATTTCCTGTGAATAAAATTTAATTAGCCTAACAGAATCATTGTCAGCCTGTTTCAGAGGAAGTTATGGGGGGAGGGGGAGTAAGCAAATTTCTTGAGGTAAATGTAAAATAAAATTATGAAAATAAGTAATTGGAGGATGATTTCTGTAGCTACCTCCATGTTACAGAAAGAAAGGAAAGGAAAATAAATTTTGGAAAAACAAACAAACAAACAAAAAACCACCACCAAACAATAGCTTCTCTAACTTTTTTTGACAGAGATAGTTACCTGGTAGATAGTTATTTGACAGATCAGACAAGTTGCCATCATGCACGTTTTATACCTATTGTAGCGAATAAAGGCATAAGTTCTCTTTTGTACAGTATTTAAAATATAAATGCCTCAGGCAGAGGCTATTCTTTCTACTCTTTTTACATTGTCTAGAACAGTAGACACCAAGAAACTTAAGTACTAGTAGGAAGTGCAAACATTATGAATAATGCAACATATAATTTTGAAAAGAATAGCCACCTCAAAATCCTGGTTCAGATAAACTGGTAAGGATAGGATGAGCTATGAAAACTTGACTAGAATATGTAAAATGAATAAATGGTTTTCCAGGATGGTAAACCTGGAAGGGAAACTGGTTGTGAATCTTCTGCTGACTAGCTCAAGCATATATGATTCATTTATTTGTTTGATGAAGTTGTTTTACATTTTCATGAGGCTTTTAGGCTTTTTTTTTTTGTTTTCAATTTACATTTTATATATATATAAATATATATATGTATATATTTATATACATATATATAATATATTATATATGTGTATATAAAATCTCTATCTAAATATTCCTGAGGAAAAAAAAGTCAGTATAATAAGTTGAAGTTATCTGAGAGAAAACTGAGTGGCCGCGCATAGCCTTAAATGAAGACATACTGCTCTTTTACAAATAGTCTACTTGAAGTCTTTTCCTAACTGTGCTATTGCAATGTCAGTTTTGAGAAGTGTTTCTCTTTCATTGCTAAGAACCACAGTCAGTGGAAGATCTCTGGTACCTTACATAAAGGTAGTGTCTAAAAGTATTCTGTTCTTCATGAAAAACTTTTGCTCTCACTTTTGTTTTTTCACTGGTCTGCCAAAAACTGTTGCTTTTGACAAGACAAATGTAAAGCCTCTTTGTTCATCCAGGATTTTGTTCTGAGAAGGTAGTGTTAGGTCACAGGATGCTATATTTAGAACCAGGTTTCTGGGTTAATCTCTACATTTATAATATCAGCTGATTTTGTTTATATTTTTTTGTACATGCCTCCAGACTGAAGCAAAATAGCACAAAAAGACTTGTACATCGGTGAAGAGATAAAAGCCCATGCCTGTTAGCATTTTTTAATCCCAGGATGTGCTGAGATATTCGGAAATTATGAGGATTAAGCAAAATGCTCTTTGATAGAAATAATTGTTACCTGGAAAAAAATAAAGGAGCACACATACGTAGGGAAGAGATTATGAATTTGGTTGTCGGTATGATTAATGTATATGTCACTTCTAGACAGGAGTAATTGGTTATTACTGGAGGTTGGATGGAGCCTCTTAACACTGGTCATTCCTTTCTTTCTAAACGATTCAGAAAATTCAGGTGTCATGGTTCTACCATGCACTACATGTTATGTATTTATTTGCTCTTCTAGATTCAACGTTTTAAGCAAAAATATTAACCTGATTAATTCCTTGTTCTAATACAGTCTTTATCTAGAGCATTTTATCTGGCTGCGATCTCCACTGACTTTTTCTTCAGCTTAGGACTCAAGCAAGCTCCAGACAGCTGCTCTGAAAAGCTGTAAATTGGATTGCCTTGTCTGATGGTGACTGGTCCTGCTCTTTCCTCTCTTCCTCTCCTCCCTGTCTCCTCTTCAACAACAAGGGCCTGCTCTGGGTGGGTAGTGGGGTATGAGGATGCTCCTCAGTTGCCAACAGAGCACAGCCACCTGCATCCCAGTCACTCTGGTCCATAGTTTGGACCTTGGACAGCCGGCGCAGTTGAACCAGATGGGAGAGGAGCAAGCGGGTGGTGGCAAGACTGAGAACCATTCAGAAATGCCCAAGAGTCACTCAAATCCTCCTAGCTTTTCCACTCTCTGGGCACAAAACTTACGGCTTCTCAGAAGCTGGGACCTCTCCAGCAACAAAATTCAATTTTGTGTCAGTGATGAGAAGAAAATAAATTACTTTATCCCTCATCTTTGGAGAGGGGAAAATAAATCTTGGTTGTGCTTCTGAAACTCTTTTGAGTCAGCTTGGTTGGTTCTCATAGAGAATTGAAGACTTGCAGACAAATCAAATTACTTTATTTTTTGTGATTTGTCTTTCCCCTGGAGGGCTGATTTTTCTGAGCAGTGAGTTCCCCAACTTACTAGAGTCATATTTTATCATCCTGATGAAATTCCCACAATCTCAGAGAGATCTTTACTGCATAACAAATTCAGAGCTTGTTAGTGTGCTGCATTGCCACGTAGCTGTGGATGTGTCAACAGAGGTCTGTGACAAAAGGAGATCCGAGGAACAATGTCCTCAGAGATGTCAGTAAGATCGCTGTGGATTATGTTTGCAGTAGTGTAGTAGTACTGTGCTTGGAACATTTACATTTAAATTCTTAACTATTTATCAAGTGCAGCTGGCAAAATTTTGTACCATTTTGTATTGGAGTGATGTAAGTTGAAATTTAATCCTGGGAAATTCTGAGCAAGCTCTTCAGTGTTGAATAGCTGAATTTGTCTAGATTTCTAGCCTGTTTTCTGCTTCAACTGGGTTTATACAATTGGTTCCTAGTTTTTGACCTACCAAAAAGGAATCAGGGAGAGAAATACCATTCAAGGTAAACCTCCTATTGTCATCATTTGAATTATTAAAATACTTATAAATGATTGGTATTGACAGGTAGTAAGTTCCATCTCCTCATAACAACACAGTAGATTTGTTCTGGTGACAAGCTGTCAAATGATCTGCTGTATTTTGTGGAAGCAATAGGAGTATTTTAAAAATGTTGAAACATCTTCTGGTTATAAGAAGTTTTTCTACAGTTCTTTTTCTTTGGAAATGAAGAGAAAGAATTTATTTTCAGATAGTGGAAGAAAAATGAATGCAGTTTGTAGAATTTTAGTAGCATGACAAAATTTTCTCATGAAGACGGGTCAGCAGCACACCATCAAAAAGTGATGCTTCCTCTCAAATCAGCTCCTGAGACCCACCTGGATTGTAGTCTCTGCTTTTGGGATTCCCCAGAGACACTGGCATACTGGAGCAATTCCAGATTGTTGGGGGCTGGAGCACATGGCATCAAGGAGCTGGATCTATTCGGCTTTCACAATAAGGCTTGAGGGAGGGATGGTCCACTACAACTACCTGACTGGAGGCTTGCAGAGAAGAGGGAGTCAGATGCTTCTTAGAGGTGCGCAGCAATAGGAAAAAGGGAAGGAACACGAGTTGAAAGAAGGGAAATTCAGGTCAGGTATAAGGAAAATTTATTCTCAATGATCAGTCACTGGAACAGGTTGTACACAGACATCATGGTTTCTCCATTCTTGGGGCTGTTCAAAACCCAAGTGAGCATGGAACTGAGCAAGCTGCTCTTGCTGACCCCTTTCTGGATGGGGGACTTGGACCAGGGGACTTCAGGACGTCCTTTCTAGCCTCACCTGTTCTGCAGTTCTTGGTACAGTGTTCATATTAAGACTTTAAAATTGCACAATACCACAATACTTTTTGCTAAAATATCTTTTTTTTTTTTTTTTCTTGATGAATGCAAACTCTTAGAGCAAGAATGCAAATTCTGTGTCTTCTTAGTAATCAATCTGTTTCTGGACTGAGTGAAGAAAACTGTGAGAGAAAAACAAGTCTGAAAATCAAATAGCTGTTCATAAATCCTCCTATGATGCTGTCATGCTTATTAACTTTCTTTTTTTTAAAAGAAGTCAGTGACATTCCAGTCCTAGACAAATTCTGAAGCAAAATTTTCCAATTAAGGGGAAGAACAGATAACTATTTTCAAAAATGTGTATGAAAAAAACTATTTTTCAAATTCTGTGCTTACCTGCTATTGCTACTTTGCTCAAGTAGCAAAACCGGTTTAAGTATTATCAGAGTGTACAGAATAGAGGACTGAGTGTGACAGTATGCAGGAAATCTTTCTGTGTGAGGGCAGACACCATTGATCTGCATTATGTTGAACCTTAGGAGCTTAACCCAGATCAGTGTCCTCAGCAAAGGCAAACATTTTATAAGAGAAATGCTTTGAAAGAAATCTGTTACCAAAGTCTTCATCTTTTAATTTTAGTTAGCAGCTGGTCCCTAGTCTACCTAATTGCATTATAATAGTTTTATGCTGCACCAGATGCTAAAGGGATAACATTTTTCTTTCCTGGATAGCAATGCAGTCTCTGTTATGTTTGTAATCCTGCTCTGTGGTTGTCCCTGTGTTAAGCTATGCCACAAAGAAACCACGGGTACTGGATTCTGATTTTATATTAAATAAAATCAAATCCTTTTGAGCCTCCTTGGTAAATAGAAACAAAAGATCTGTCTAATTGACAGAATTTTGTCAGTGACTTAATTAATAAATATTTCAACATTTGTTCTAAAAGGGAAAATAATGATTTACGTCCTGTCATTACAAATGTTTGCTGTAATGCACTAGCTTGTTTCCTTTCCTGTTTATTTGTCTTTATTAGGTTGTTCTTTATATCTGCATGACCAGACCTATGCAGTAGTCTAATTTGTTATGTTGCATAGAATATAGTTTTATGAGAATGAAGCAATCTGTCTTTATGGCTAATTGCAGGGGCAATCATAACTCATGAAGGCTTGGGAAAAACAACAAAAAAAAAAGGACTTGGGAGTGCTGTTGCATTTTCCGTCAGTGCAGATTTGCTGTTATTAAAGTATAGTTCCTTACATAGGTGATTATTCTATATGCCCTGTTTGGAAACAAAGTAATGTTGTAATGGCTCACTTGAAAAGCTTAAAAGGTACTTCTAAATTTGAAAACAGAAAAATAATTTTTACTAAATGGAATTTTTAAATTAATAATCACTTGCTATTAAGGTACTATCAGTAGATAGCATCTCAGCCATTTTAATTATTTTATAACTTACTACAGAGATCATGCGAAGTATAATTTATTAATAGTTGTATTGCTTTCTTTTGTATAGTAACACACTAGAATAATTCATAATTATATTTAAGAGGTATCTGACCTCATTACAAGGAAAAAAAGAAGTTACTACTGAAACATTTTTGCGTGTTTGCTGATGTGTTAATTTGGGGCTATCAACCTCAATATTTTGCAGAATTTTCAATGCTTCCTGTAACCTTAAATTTAAAACCTATAAAATGGCATCAGTTATTTCAGAAAAATGGTTTTGTATGTTTTCTTTTAAAATAACTGCTGACTAAAGAGAATGTGTTTTGCTTCTGAAACTAGCGGGCATTAAGAGCATATTGAACATTTAGAGAATAAATTTCCTGGTAGTGCCAGCGCACTTCAGCATTTGCCCTATGGTTGGCAAGTTAATTTAGAGCAAAGCTTGCCCCAGCTCCTTGCATACTAGCCTAGTGATGATCAGCTACCAGCCCTCCAACTCAGTCCATGATTACTTTGAACAGCAATTAACCTGCTGCTTGTGTAAACAAACAGGAAACATTCAAATAATGACAAAATAGTCCCTGCTAAGGTCATTATTACATTACGTTACTCTTTGCTTACCTCTTTTTTAAGCCGTGGCAGGAGCTCAGTGCTCTAGCTTCATGAACTCACAGGTTGAACGAGTGCCTGAAGCTTTCTAAAAGGTGCTTTCGCCTTCTGAATTGCGAATGTTGGCTGAATCTCTTAGCAAGCACCAGAGCTGATGGGAGTGGAGGGCAGAGAGGGTGGTATTGGGACTTTTCACTTACGTTAGGGGAATTCAGCTTCAGATAAAGACCCCAAATGTAAACGTTTTCTCTTCCATTGCAGTCGGTAGTGGTCTTGGACCAGATTCAGTGGCACACACCTAAGTACTTAATGTTGTTTTAAGCATGGTGAATTGACCTGCCTGATCCCAGCTGCCCTTGCAGGAGGACAACGCTGTTGTGCCCCCTGTCCTATCTGCAACTCCCATGCAGGTGCCAATGGTCCCATGGCGCCGCAGAGCACCAGCTGTCCCAGTGTAGCCAAGGGAAGCCATCACTAGGAAATGCAGTCTCAAAAGCCTGGAAAGGCTTAAAACAGGCACTTAGCGGCTGTACAGCTCCCTTGGGACTCAGCAGACGCTGTTGCTTGGGATTTGGTTTATTTGCCAGCACAGAGTCATTCTGTGCTATTTGAGATGCTGTAGCGTCTCCTGGTTGGCTTCCAAATGCTAGTGCAGAAGAGCATTTCACTGCCAGGTCCTCTGTTATATCTACGCATGCCCATCTAAGATAATCCCCAGCACATTAGGTGCTTAAGTGGGGACAACATTCTTTTTCGTCTAGGCATCTTCATCACCTCCAATGAGATTTTGGGTACTTATTTCTAGTGTGGACACCTAAATTAAGGTTCTAATTTCAAACTCAATCCCACTCGTCAAGTTGTTTTTCTTCAGTTTTGAGAAGAAATGCTTTTCACTGTATTTGTTTTTGTGTGTCTGGAAACTTGTATTGCACATTTTCAGTCATAATTTAGAATATTTTTTTCTATTTCTCAGTTTGCAAGCCAAAAAAAAGGAGAAAGGGAGAAGAGGGGAAAAAGGGCAAGTGAACAACAAAAAATACATAAATCTGTACACGAGTTTCAGGGAAAAAAATCTCTGAGTAGATAGAAACTTTTCAATACTTGTAAAGCACAAATAATTTCAATATGCTGTGTCTTACCTCTTCTTCTGATCAGTAAAACAGTTTAATTATCATTTCTCCCCACGAAGCAACTAGCCTACAGTTAAATGCTATGAATAGCCCTTATCCCTCATGAATGAGAATTCCCTCCTGCTATTAGTAACTGTCAACATGCATGATTGTTTCTGCAGTAAAAGTCTTGGTAGAGGTCCTCATTAATTAGTTTGTGTACAAACATGACTCTACCTCTGCCAGTGGGAATAATGGGATACCATTATAGGTAAAGCCAGAGAAGATCTGACTAAAGTCGATGAATATTCATTACAGGCTTGCCATATGACCTTTATCAACATCTCAAGCTTCATTACGCACACAAGGTTGTTGTCCCAGATTTGTAGTGATCACTTCAGATACTCTCTATTTTCAGTTATATGGATAGGCAGTTAATTTTCTTAGATTCTGCTTTTCACCAGAATGTATTCTATGTTTCAGAAGTTGCCTTGCGTAGCCAAGGAGTGAGAAGTCACGCTCGTATGTAAATCCATATGATAGTGTGCAGCTAGTCTTTCTTAAGTTCAAGTGGCCAAATAGTGTAATAACCAGTGATTTTCATAACTAGTTTTTAAAATTGGTAGATTCCATGCCTTTTCTTTTCTAGGTGTACTCTGATAGTCATTGTCTTTGACACAATACAAAAGAGAAAATAGAGAACACTATTTCCTTCAGAAAGAGTAAATAGTTTGACTGGGACAAGTGTCAATGTAATGTCATGGTTTTTATGTCAGTGTTTCCTCCAAGTAATGGGTGTCTGTCATCACTACTTACAAGGTTACCTTGAGAACTCAAAGGCGTATTTGCTTGTTAGGTTTCAGCTATGCTGTATTGTCACCGAGAAATTGGATCCTGTTCAGATCCAAGCTTGTTCCTATGTGATTTTTCCAAGTGTCACTTTCCACTCGGATTGTGAAACAGGCGACATCCCTGCCTAAAAAGCCTTTGGTTTCAGGAAGTTTTTAGGTTAGTAGCATAGTATGGTTAGCCTCATGTTGTTTCACTGATTATAATCCTCAAATAATTGTTTTAACTGAGTTTTTCCTGCATCTGAGGTGGGGGAAGATCTGAGTGTCAGCATGACTCCTGAATTGACCTTTCTCTGGATCCAGATCTATGGTGCCTGATCCTATGAGGTCCACTTTTTTTGTCATGTAGATAAGCTGTGAGTAAAATTGTCAGTGCCTTGTTGACCACAGAATGGATTGGTCAGCATGAGTTATTTACCCACTTTTCTATCCTTGTGCAGTAGTGAGAAGCATGATGCATATGGCTGTCCAATGACCTGCCTACACACAGTGTGCTAATTCTTCTGTTAATCTCCATTGCAATAATGCTTGCACTAGGCAGGGATTCTCATAGGTGCTTGTCCAAATTAACTGTCATGTTAGAATAATACAGTAGACCAGAACAAATCCCAAACAGATTGAGGCAGATGAACTATGTGTGGAGAATCTCCAGATTGCTCCAAATTCCCAAAGAGTAACAGGCATCTTTGATATCCTCTGACTGTGCTCAGTGAGGGGTTGAAAGTCACACCAAAGCAAAGAAATATAACTAGACTCACTAACAGAAAAGGACTTGTTTGGTGGGGGAAGAGGTTTTTGCTGGTTCTGAATGTGTGGATTTTCTTTTTCTTGTGCAATGGGAAGGAAAAGGGGAATGCTATGGTGTATCAGGTTTGTTCCAGTTTGTTCCAGGAGGGGTTTGCTTTTTACTCTTGTGGGGGGATGAGGACAACTTGCTGGTTCTGAGCAGCAACAGAACAGCACTGCTGAGCTGAGATCGCTGGTGGTGGAAGGCTGAGCTTCAGGCATCTCTGGACTGAGTTAAGTTCCTCATGAAGAAAGCGACTGAAGTGTGCTGACAAGGAGGCTGCTGGAAGTTCTGAAGAAGTAACTGCGATGTAGTGGTTGCAGAGTGAGTCATATAGACCTTCACCCTTAGAGTTACAGCAATGCTGTGCATGCTTCAAGGTCAGATCCAGCAGTGTTGTGATCCATCTGGTGATGCTACACGAGTAGGGATGCCACACTGTGTAACATGCTGAACTTGACAATGCTAATGAGAATCTCAGGATTACAGCCTCGCAGGACCTTGCCCAGATATTTGTGCTGGTGGTCAGGAAGAGCCTGCGAGGTAGGGATTTCGAAACCTACTAGTCATTCCTAAAAAGGCTAATGGGCAATATCTAGTGGGAAGACTCTTCTGTTAAACAATGTATCTGCACATACTTTCCCCCCTGCTGCCAAGGTTTTTTTTCATTCCGATATTAGCCAAGCTGGCTTAGCAAGGTAGGTCCTCGGTCAAGACTCCTTGGAAAAAGAGTGTGTTTTGGAGTATGTGCTCTTGATCAAAAGTGCCATAAGAAGCTCAGTAAAAACACTTTGCAGTGAAGTTTTTGGATCAGGCTCTTAGCATACTTCGAGCATCTGTTCCCTATCACAGAATCACGGAAGGGTTGAAGTCGGAAGGAACTTCTGGAGGTCATCTGGTCCAACTCCCCTGCTCAAGGAGGACCACCTGGAGCAGGTTGCCCATGGCAAGTAATAGTAACAATAAAGTACACATACCAGTAACAAGATGAAACACATACTTTAATTTTATTCTCGTTAGCCATTAGCCTCTTCTTTGGTTATGTAGACACTTTGAAGAAGAACTATGAAAAGTTATGTTCTTCGTCTGGACTGGTTATTTCTCTTACTGAAGGCTTAGTTGCAATATTTAAAAATTTATAATTCCATTAATAACAAGCCATTTTACTTTAACATTTCAAATTGTCATGGCTCAGCTATTGAATTTGATGGATTTACATGCAAATGCATTTTCATTCTAGAGCTGTATTCATCTGCATTATATTAGAAGCTTTGCTATGTCGAGTAACCCTTTTAATGTTTGAAGAAATATCTATCAAAATGTGTTAGCAACTTTCCGACTGCAGTTTTGGGAAATGTGAACTCATTGATTGTTTTGCTCAAATTGTTATTTCATTATGGAAAATTTTCCTCTTCAGAAAAACCTGTTAAGTTATTCCATTTTATCATTTTCAAAACACCATGGTTCTTCCGGTATTTCTCCCTTCAGAATTTGGAATCATATTAGTAAATATTTCTGTAAGCTCAAATATCTAAAAAAAACATTGTCAGATCAAAAAAAAAAAAAAAAATTAAAGCCCAAATTTTGACCTAATTTGGAAGAAAAAAAGTCTCTCACAAATTCCGTAGCGTGGGAATCTAGATTCTCTTTCCTACCTAACTGATATTAACTTATGCGTGTTGGTCTCACCTTTTCCAGTTGTGTATGCAAGTTTTCTTCTTTTCTATCACATCTCATTTGTAAGCACGGACCCTTAGTGTTTTGGCTTGTTTAGAAAAGCTCCTACTCTGATAGTATGATTTCTCAAGAGATTTTGTGAAATAATATTAAAAGTTACAATAGGCAGACATTGTGAAAAGGTGTGTTTACTGTTCATTGATTAGATTCCACAAGTCATAATATGAAGAAGTTGAAATCATGCATGTGCAATCTAACTTCTCAGCTTGACCATGAGGAGTTAAGAATATGCAGATTGTAAACTAGCTGTTGCTAATTCTCCTGTCTTCACCAGTTGATGTAGTATCAATTAGCAAATATAGGTTTTAATACTGCCTTTAATATTCATGCTTCTTAATTGCCTTTGTTAATTGAGAAGAAACACTCCAGTGCAGAATGCTTGACAGGTAAGAATTATTATCTGCTGCTTGTGTTGGCAGTAGTCCAGAGAAAAGTAGGTTACTGATACACAAGTATGTGCAAAGATCTTACCCAAAGATCTGTTCTTTTGGCCGTGAGTTTCCCTACTCTCATCTCTTGATAGACTGTCTGAATAACCTGTTTTGAGGACTCAGATGTGCAGATTAATTTACAACAGGGAGCAGGCATGAGGAGAGTTATTTTAAGAAACTGCAAATGTACAATTATTGTACGTAATAATAAGAGTTGAAGAAATGACTGAGACTAAAAACAAAGGAGGCAATGTTATTCATGGTGAAACTTACCTGGTCAAATTTTATTAATTTCTTTCCCAAATATGTCAAATTTTATTTGTATATATGTTTGTCTTTGGATTGTGTGCTTACATCCCTGGAATGCATCTTATGCTCAGATGTTACAAATTTTTATGCTGTCCATACAACTTGGTTATATTATATCTTCTTTATGATATTATAAAATTGGCCTGCTTTGTTTGAAATACCCTTAGAAGCACTAAACTTTTTTCATTTACACATTTTTCAAGGACCTTCTTTTATTTTCAGCCAGCTTGAACTGTCGCTTTCATATAGCTATAAACAAGTAAATAGAAATGACTTTAAAGATTATGAAATAAAGAATCTGCCTTAAAAAAATCAGAAACACTTGAGTGCCAGCTGCAAAAGTTACTTAGAAAGAGGTGCTCACTAAAGCTAATTGGATTTAGGTTTGTGTTTGCTTTTCAAAGAGCTTTAAGATCTTAGTTTATTTAAATACTTTCAAATATATTGGCTCAGCTCAGTAATGCTAAAAACTATGGAAAACTATCATATAGTAGGTCTAGTAAGTCATGATTAATGCCTTTAATGAGAAATGCTTATAAATGAGGCTTTCAGTCATTATTTATATTCAAAGGATAGGTTCTTGACTGGAAAAGATGGTCATTCTGTGTTCTGTTAGGAACAGAAATGCCTTGATTTTTTAAAAAATGTTAATTAAAATTAAAATGTTAATCTTTCATGACAGCTATAAAATAAATTGAACTGGAAGCAGCTTATACAGGAAATGAGACTTATCAGTTAATTTTATTGTCTAAGGTTTGGCATTTGGGCTGATGAAGTGAGCCTTACTTATAATTTCCCTCTTACATCTCTCAGGGTTAGCAAGTAGGAATTACAGCAGCATCATGTGGCATGAGCTACAAGTGCTGCTCTGCACCAGATGGACTTCAGAGAGATAATGGGAGCAATATTGTCTGCAGCTTGGTGGCTGTTGCATGGGCTAAGCTGACCAGCTGTACACCATGGGCTTCTGTGGAGGATACTGGAACAGTAATGTCACACTTCATAGAGTTCATGGAGTGTTGTTGTGAGGGATGGAGAAAAGCTTCCTTCTCTGCTGTCACACAGCAACTTTCCATAAGGCGTGAATAACCATGGCGCTGGTTGGTACTGTCCCTTCAGCTGACATTTTGCTGTTGTAGCACTACTTAACTATTTTATAGATGTGCGGCAGTTCTACTGTATTCTCAAATCAGAACAATTTAAAGCATCCAGAACCAGGGACTGTTTGAAAAAAAATAGAGAATAAGAGAGGCTGATTAACAGAAAGTTGAATAGCAGCAGGAAGAGATGCTGTCCCACAGACTCTCCCAAGTGCAACTGTGGTCCAATTGCTGGTAGAAGTAGCCTAATTATGAAAGAGCTCCTCATCCATCAGTGCTGAAAGGATATTTGGAAAGTCTAGAGGTCATGGCTGCTCCTTCTGATGCATCAGTGACTTCACGTGCATAGTAACTTAGCCAGTCTGGAGATGCTGTATTAGGAAAACATTTGGGGGAAAAAAAGAAAGTGGTTTTAGACATTATGTTTCCAGTAGTGACAAAATACAGCAAAGTTTGGAGGTCAGAACAACGCTTAAGAGTATGAAGCTATATATCAAGCTCAGAGTTTCTTATGGTTAGAACATTTTTATTTGAATCATTTTGCTTTGTTGGTGCACCGCTATATACTATTCTGTGTCAGAGATCACCTGTTGTGTTAGTGATCATATAGTGTGAAGTGATCTATCTGCCTAGGGAGATTATGGTTCTACTTCCAGTGGAAGATTGCCCTGTATACGTAGAAGTATCAGATTGCCAGCTCTACACCGTATGCATTCACAGCTGGTTACAGTGTTTTGGATCATCTGTAATTGGAAATGCATGACTGCTACAGAAATATGATATCAGGAGCATTGTGCTGTCAGGCTTATCTGGAAGCACACCCACATTTGAAAATATGCCTGTCTTAACCATCTTAAGAATTTCTGTATATCCTCAGTTCTTCCAAAATCAATGTTATTTTATCTATTTCCAGTGTCAGAATCTAATTAGAGTACCTCAAAAAATAACCTCAGGATCCCCCACAGAATTTGTCTGAAATCTACTGAACTTTTCCTGTTTATTTATGGGGGGGATAAATTACTGTTGGGTTCCTTCCTCCCTCCCTGCCTCCCTCCCTCCCTCCCTCCCTTCCTTCCTTCCTTCCTTCCTTCCTTCCTCTCTTCCTCTCTTTCTCGATTGCTTGCTGTTTCTTTCTTTTTGGAGTTTGTTGTTGGTGTGTGTGTGTGTGTGTTGGTAAAGATTTTGTATTTATTAATCCAGTTTTTTGGCAGAGTACAAATCAGAGACAATTTTCGTTCTGTTGCACTATTCAGTCATGCCCAGAAGAATACCATGTGAATACGAACCTGAAAGCCATGTGAATACGAACCTGAAAATGGTTAAAAGCCTGCGCACTCAGAATTTCTACCAGTGATTCTGGTAGACCATGACAGGTCCATCTCAAGCATTTCTTTAGGGTACAAATTTTTAAAGATACTTGGCTGTACTTTTAAAGGTACACTTGGGAGTATCTTTTTTGACATTCTTCATCACTTGATACTTACTTTAGTTGAAAGTCAGTGATACCTGAAGGAACACATTTGTTAGTGGTAGTGAACATATTGTTAAAATTGTATGAAGTAAGTTCTACAATACCTTTTTGAAATTGTTCTTAGTTTCTGAAGAGTTCTGTGAATTCCCTTAAGAGCTTCAATAGGTTTGACTCCATATATTGTTGATCATTTGATTAGATTGAAATTATTAGAGCTCTTTTCAGACTCGCTACTTTTGTGAGCTCTGAATTGATCACATAAAATTATTTTACATGTAAAACACGTGAAATTAGAAGTTACCTTAGCAGAAACCAAGAGGTGACATTTCTTCTAAACTCTAAAAGTAAAGTCCTGCTAGTAGTTTGTTATCCCTTTCATCCTTGTAACTTCCTTGTCTTGGCAAAATGTGATGACTCACGGTTGTTACAGTTGTCAGCTTGGTATTAGAGCAGAACAGCTTCGCAAATGTCCTGTTAACCTATCTCATAACCCAGTGCCAAAATACTTTCATCATCGAGTCTATTCCTACACGTTAATATTGCTAAAGATTTATCATTTTATTACTCAGTGCACAAAAGTCAAATGAATTCCTTGGTGGCAAAATTAATTTTCCAGAAATCATTATCCAAATCACCTGCTTCCATTTCTGTTCCCCCCCAACAGAGTTTCTAACCAGCTAAATTTTGGAAGGTCCCTGTTCCTTTCCACTGACATATGTACAACTGCCAGTAGCCTTTCTGTGGTCAATAATACATGTTTTAATCTAATGGTATATTAAAGTTTAATGATTTCCCATGGGTCTCTTTTGGGGAATTATTCAAATGTGATTGTACTGTTTCTATAGTATTATAATCTTAAAGAGAAGTAGATCTAGTCTATCTTCTTCCTTAAGGCAAACATATAGAAAAGTTAGAGAAGTGACTCATTGGTTCCATTAGCGCTCAGTTTTCAACACAAAATTAAATAAAATAAACCATGTGGTGAGGCATAAAGATATTCCTGTTTGTAACTGCTAGTTGCTCTTTCATTTGGAATGAAGACAGACCAGTTTGTACTAGAGCTGCTAATTAAAAAATAGACATGAATGTACAACAGAAATAAGTACTAAGGTGCCCTAGAAGTTGATTAGATTAAAAGGTGACCTTAAATGGTCAGATAGCTTGGGAAGATTGTTTTATTTGAACATACATTTGCTTTTGTCTTTTTTTCCCCACAAACATTGAGTAATTAAGACCATGCGTATAGAAAAAAATTCAATGATGATTTGAAGAAAAAATTTAAAGTGGCTTATAAGCCACTGTGCCTCTTGTTTATGAGGCTGAATTATATTACTAAAATAATGTAACATGCACTGGTACTACAAGTACAGCATCTGTTATTATTGCTATTCACAGTGCAGTTAAAAACAAAGCAGAAATTATTCTGTAATTTCTAAAAGAAGAAATAGTTACAACATTGTATACTGTATAATGGTTCATTTCTACAAAAATATCAAATGGAACACTGAAATTTTTCTTGTTTAGGTAGTAGTGTTTCTGAATATTTGTTTTTTGTTTGTTTTGTTTGTTTTTTGTTTTGTTTTGTTTTTTAATGTAGTTGAATCACACTAGAATACATACATGAATGTAAATATATGTAAATGTAAATGCTTTTCTTTACAGTATGGAGAATAGGACAGATTTAATATGAGGAGGCATGAATTAATAAGTTCAAATAGGGAAAACCCTGAAAAGAGAACTCATAGATAAGACTCTGAGTACAGAAATGGTCCAAATGTAATTTATTAATCTTACCAAAACTTTTTACAATTTATATGTGGTTTATTGCTCATTAGAACAGAGCTAAGGATTTTCAGAACTTTATTTGAAAACTGAGAGGAGCCTCTCCATTTTGTAGACTTTCTGATAGCTCACTCAGCTTCACTTCTCTGCTTTGCTTCATCTAAACCACAGTCTTGGGCCATAGCCGTATCTAGCCAATCCAGCTCAGTATTTCTTAGGAAAAAATAAATATTTACTTGGCCAGAGTGAGAGACAGACGGGTTCTGTTGCCGAGAGCTTAAGGGTTTCCCGAGGGATGGAGATGGCTGAGGTTCAGATGCCTGCTCAGAGTCACTCGGAGTACAGTCTTGAAGGTCCTGTCCTCCAGCACAGAATTATCTTCTTCTTAATGGAAACGCTGTCAAAACCATCTAGCACCAGAGCATTTCTGTGAGTGAATAAATCGTCATGATCTGATATGCAAACATCAAAAATTTGGACATTGTTTTTTAATTGGCTCTAGATGGGGATCACAGTGAATCAGCAATTAAACACAAGCTGTCAGTGCAATCCTGTTGGTTAAAAGTGTAATCCCTGAGTGTACAGATGGGGGAATTATCAGAAGAGGCTGGGAGATGTCTGCTGTTGGGAATAACAAGGATGAGGGAAATCACCCATCAGCTGGCCTGCCAGTACATCTCATCCAGGCCACTGGTGAGACTGGCACTGAGCACACGCTGCCTGTCAGGTTGCCAAGGGACGTTAGAGCAGGCAAGCGACAGAAAACATGAACGGAAGAAGAGGCTTCATATGAGGTCCCTGGTTACTTTTATTTCAACGTAGCGGGAGGCCTGAATAGTTCATACAATACTGAGGGAAAGGATTCTGGATGATAATTGGGTTTTTCCCTTAGAAAAGATATGCATAAAAGGAAGGATGGAAATGAATTTTAAATGCTGGAACTGTAAATAAGGTGTTCTTTTTTTTTTTTTTTAATCAACAAAGATAATTAACCAATGAAACTAATGATAAAGAGATGTTTTAAATTTTTCACTTTTCAGTGTTTTCCAATCAGTAACAATACCTTTCTGAATGTTATCTGCTAGCCAAACATGAATTATTTGGCTCACTTTATGGATAAGTAGGTGAAACTTAATGATCTGTGCGCAGGTTGAATTAAATGATCAAATGGTCCCATCTGGCTTTAAGCTCTAAATCTATTTAATGAGTGAATTACATTAATATCCACAGACTTTTATCAAGTTGAATGTTGGTTCTCTTCAAAAGAGCTATTAAAGTTTCTGAAAGGGGGGGAAAAAAGCTCCTTCTCATCCCTGTTTCACCCCTCTCTGAGGCGATTGCAATTGCTGTTAATCTTAACACAACTTCTTGAGTTGTTGGTTGGAGAATGAGATTAGTGTTAGACTCTGATTCCTGCTCTTATGGCAAGGATTGTACTTTTGCGTAGGTTTCATGATACTTCCCATTTTTAAGGTGGTGTTTACAGAACGGTGCCAAACAAGCTAACGTTTTCTAGACTGTTTGGCTGCTTCAGGCTGATTACTTTTGTTTGCCTATTTTGAAATCTCATCTAAAATGTCTGAGCCATTTCCCAGAACAAGATAATGAAGAAAGATTTATTTATTTCCCCCCTACCCTTGTTCCCCCTGCTAACCAAAAGAGCACTGAGGTCTTCACGATGACAGGGATCTGGCTGTGCTTTCCTTGCTACTTTTCTACAAGGTCAGACACCGCGGGCCTGGCAGAGGTAGGAAATGCAGGCAGAGTTTCTTCTTGCAACTCTTTTAGCAGCAGTCATGGCAATGAGATGAGCTACAGCAGATCAGGTGAAAAAGAGACTCATCAGGCATGAGGTGGGAGGAGGTGTCAGGTGGGGAAGAGATATTGGATCAGGAGATGTTCATCCCCGAAACACAGCTCTTTCTATTAAGGCAGGATCCTAAAGAGAAAACATAGACATGAATTGTGTGGTCCACTTCAGTTTTGACGCTTCTTGACTTTTTTAAGTCTTAATACTAAATCCTGCTTTAAAGTTATCTTTATATGTTATATATATGTTATTGTAATCTTTACAAGTAATATCCATCAGTGGTTTTAATCTCAATTAATGGAAGTGAGCTACTGTTTTAAAATAGCAAATCAGAAAGAGACTGTGTTGCAGTAAACATAAGTTACTGTCAGGTGTTCTTCAAGTAGGTAACCGTTGGCATCTAACATACATTCGGCATGCCGTGGCAGCAGCTAGGAGTGTTGGTGGAGAGGAGAAGCTGGGTCTGCCAATTCACCAAAATGAGAAGCTGGTCACTAGCTCTACTCCTTAGGTAACAAGCAAAAAAACGAAAAGTGGGAGGAAATAATGTGTGACATAAGAGAAGTCTTTATATAGCAAGAAGTGGAGGTTGCTTGAACTAGTTTTTATATTATCTCGTTATTAATTTATTTATCAGGAAAGGCAATAGCTAGTAAGAGAAGTGAGGTTTGTACATGGTCTGGCTGTACATTACCTCCTTAGGTTGGGAAAACCATTTATGCACCAGAAAATGGACTTCAAATTAACAGAAAATCTATTAGCTGTGTTTATTGGCTCTTTTAGAATAAATGATGACATTACTTCAGGAACCTGGACTGAAAGAATGAGTTACTTATGAATAGATATTTACTTTGATTTCAGGAAGTTCACAATTGCCTGTAAAGGAAAAGGACAGCGTGCTGGGCTCTTAAGTCTGTTGGATTTGTCTGATTTATGTCTAGTGCCAGATTTGATAGCTTTTATTCCCAGATACCCAGCACCAGCTATCCCAGGGAAATAAAACTTGTCTCCTAGCTCTTCCGCATCACGCAGCCAAGTCGACTGTCCCGACAGTCACGTTGGTGGGGATGTCACCGTCCTGCCTCCAGCACCTCCTGCACTGCACTGGGTTTTGCTGCAGTGTCTTGCAAAGACCTTTCAGGTGAGGAGAGGATGAGGGCTAAAACTGAGAAACCCAAGTCTGCAGCTGGATACGTGTTTTGTTTCTTGTGGTCTATTATATAAAGGGAGTAGTTTTGAGGTTCCATGAGACATGGTTTTTGCTAACTTGAATAGCTTTTAAGTTTAAATAGATTTATAGGGTATATGTGTCATGGTGTAGAAGTAATCTGCAGTAAGATTTGTCTTGGGAAAAAATAATAGTTCTTCACTGATTTGAGAAAGGAGCAGTCGTCTTCTGAGTTTCTATAGGAATGCGAACATTAAATTTTGCAGTATGGAAGATGCTGATGGTTAAATTTGAATATTGAAACAAACTGAAGCCATGATGGTTCCTAGTTCTTTGCTCTAAAAATTATTGCAATCAATCAGTGAAATGATATATTCTGAAATACATCAGATAAATTTGGTGGTGCAATGGAAGGTGGGTGTGGGTGGTGTGTGTTGCATGCTGGTATGAGGTTTTCTAGGTTTTGTTTTGTTTTGTTTTGTTTTAGGGTTGTTGAACTGAATTGTTGGTAGAACATTGACCAGACTAAAACTGTTACTGATGGCCCAGCAGGGAGGGAGGGAACAGCAAGTGCAAGTCTAGTTTGGCTAGAATTTGGCCAAAAGTGCCAGTGTGTCTGAAAGATGCCCTGTGGGCTCTTGAAAAAAACACCAGTCACCACATACATCCTCCAGATGTCGGGGGACACGGCACAACAGTGAGACAAAGACACCTCTCAGCCCAGTGACTTGGTTTGTTTTTTCTCTGGCCCTCCTCAATACAACTGGAAAGGCAGTGTGAGGGACCAGCTTTATAGTTTTTATGGCAGTTTTTATGCATTTTTAATAAAGTTTATATACTGCATTTATATGTTTGTATGGGTTCTGGAACTGCATGTGCATCTGTGCCATTTATTGTCAAGTATATTGTGTGGATGTGACAGCTTTGCCAAATTTAGACCAGTCAGTTTTCTTGTTTGTTTGTTTGTTTGTTTGTTTATTTGAACAAACCTATGAGAATGTTGCCAATTACGTGTATATGAACTGATGCAGTTTCTGGTCCCTTAACTATTTTTCCATGAAAGTAAGAGTGCATGGTAAGTGGACTGTTCATGGTTCCTAGGCCTTTTTACATGATTTATGAGACTGAGGGTGAAAAAGAGGAAGGAGAAATTAATAATGTAGGTATTATATTGTAACATATGTAGGTTTAATTGTGATGTTACCAGCTTATAAAAAGCCTTTATAAAAAGTCTGTGTGTAAGATTTCAGTAGTCTCTTACCCTTTCCATCCTGATTTGCTATCTTAAATTGTAAGGGAAAAATGGTGTGGCACTCCTTTCCTCAGTACTTTTTGCCTGTATTTCTTATGAATCAGATGTAAGTTAATGATGGGACTGTAAACACAATCCATCTACAATGTTCCTCAGCTTTATCACTCTGTATTTCTGATAAAGCTGTAGGTGGGAATAAAAGAGATTGTAGCACTTCATGTAAATGACTCAACAGCCATTAAAACAACCAAATTCTAGCATTTATACTATTGAAATTATCTGTGCTCTTTTATCCTTGATAACTCTGAACAGATTAAATGGGCTTTATGGTTTTTTTTTTAAATGGAGGCAGATGCGAAGTCAGTGAATGTGCATGTACATGCAAATATTAATACTGTATAAAGTCAGCAGTTCATACTTTTAAACGTTATATGCATGCTGAATATCCTATGTTAAATTTTATTACTTCATTTATAGTATGAAATTGCTAGGATATAACTGGGATGACTTCCCACCATTAAACGTTCTGTGTTTTTTTGGCAGGAGTTAGGGGTGTTAACCTCAACCGCCTGGCAAAAATCCTGCTGTGATAACTGTAGTGTGTATTTAAATGGTCCCCATAAGATTTTATCCAAGTTTCTCATCTCTCTGTAAAATTACAACATTACTGGCCCAGAATGAAGTTCAGTCCCAATGGGGTCTGCATTGTAGTGGTGGGCAAGAGATATCTCTGTCAGATTGCTTTGAAGAATTTTTGATTGAGAGTGCTGTATAAATTTAAACTGTTAGTACCAAAAATAAATCAGTAATTAGAGCTGATGGGAGTGATGCAAAGCCATGTGAAATTGAAAATTTAATTTGATACGTGAAGATTTTAAAGCAAATATGAACATGTGCTTACTTTGGATTGCATTAGCTCTGGGCAGTAATTTGTTGTTGTGGTAGACAAAATGAAGGGTTTATAAGGAACTGGCAAAACCGTATCCTTGCACTTTCTACTGTAGAACAGTGAAAAGCATGATACAGGTTGTTATATGCAATACTATATATTGAAGTCCACCAGATAATTTTCATAGAACAATATTAAGGGAAGTTTTATTTTTACCTATGCTTAAAAATGTGTATAACAGTCGTATAGGAAAAGTTCAGCCCTTTGTACTGGAGATTTCAAGCTGACAGGGATGCAGGGGAAGAACTGAGAGAGCCCCACAGCAGCTCCAAAAGAGGCTTTGTGGGCTGCTGTTGGCGTGAAGGCTTCTCAGCCCTTCTCCTAAATGCAGCAACTGCTTCTGTGCCAACTGTGCAGAATGGTACTTATTCATCTACTCTTAGTGTGGTGTATTTCACTTAATTATCCAAAAAGTCATTTAGCACATGCCAAAACTCCATTGATTGCATTACAGTGTGTTTTCAGGGTGGGGGAGCAATTTTAACCACAAACTGAACCTGCTCTTCTTTTTTTCCTTCAAATTCCGTTATCTGCTAAAATGGGTATCTTTGTTTTTATTTTTTAGCAGGCAGTTGTGAATGGCCTTTGTACTGTGAGGGTTTTCAGTAATCTTTAAAGAAAAATACCGAGTTATTTAATCTTACTTCATTTTGTTTGCAGCCAGTAGTTGTTAGCTAGCTACAGAGCCTTGTGGGGGGGCAGACAGGGAAGCCAAACTGTCTTTTAAGTTGTATAGTTTTTCTTTCTGGAATGAGTTTAGAAAAGAGTAAGTAGTTTCATTTTGTATGAAACTGGTAAGCTGTTCATTGTGAGACTTTGAAATGATATAATTCTCTTTATCCGTGATGAATTTCATTAATGGGATGGATTTGAATAGGCAAAATGATGCATGTCTAACAACAGTGTTAAAACTTCTCTTTCCAGCAATGACTCTAAACGTGTTAAGGAACAACACTGTAGATTTCTTTTGCAAATTGTTGAACCTGAGTTCTGCTAGCATCTTGTGCAGAGTGCCTGTAGTCCTTGGAGAAATCTGGACTTGTGATTAGGACTGAGATTCAAAATGAAAACATTAATTTTCTGTCTTTTACATGGATGACATTTCTGAATTTGGATGAAACATTTAACATTTCTGTGATTCAGTTCCTCTAACCAAACATACATCTTTTCTCTGTTTCTCATTTCTGCTAAAACTACAGAAATTCACACTCAATTTACGCAGTATAAACAGTATTATAAACAGTATCTAACTCTGCGTGTGTGTATGTAGCTACCAAGGTGTGAACTGCAGTTGATCATTTTGATGCACTGTAATAACAAAGCATATCAATTTGAGAGTTAGGAGTTGGGCAATGCATTACAGGTATGGTCAATTCTGCACTTCTATTAAAACATCAAGATCTAGCAATGTATTCCACTAGCTGCAAGAAGTAAAAGCTCACTGAGAAGAATGAGACAGTTGTGCTTAGCTGACGTTTTGAGAAGAACGATGTGAAAAAGTTAGCTATGACTTTTATTATTGAAGTTCTTCAATATTTTTGAAAATTAGTTGTGCATAGTACAAAATCTGCTGTCATGTCTGTAGGAATGGATATTCCAGATGTTACAATAAAAGGTGTGGTATAGGAACTGCTGAAACTGTATTTCAGATTCAGAAAGTATATGGATATATGTATTACAGATGTGTAGAAAATAGAATTGTGCTGTATCTGAAGAAGGAATTAGAAATCAAAATATGCTAAAATCAAGATGAAGTTAATAACAGTTGGTTCAGACACTTGACTACCTGAACTGCTCAGGTGTCCGAAAAGCTGGAGTACAGGAAAGCTTGAAGAAATTCATCAGGAGAATACAAGTATGTTTTAAAACAAACAAACAAACAAAGACAAACAAATGACAACAACAAAAAAAAAACAGATAAACTCCTCTATTAGGTGTTCTGGCAGGGGCAGACTCCTGTATTGCCCAAATTTTGAAATGGGTGATTACCTAGCTTGGAGTGATAGCTGCTGCAGTAGGTCTTATTTTCATCATGCTACTTACGCAGGATTCTTTTTTCTATGCCAGTGACAGACTTCCTCCTCCTGTATGTCCCTCAGAGGTTGCCTAGAAGACCATAGCACATCTGTTGATTTGGCGAATAGTTCTTACTCTCAAGGCGATGCCAGACTGTGGCACAGCTGAGGGACGTCAGGGCTCCTCGCAAGGACCCTGGCAGGTCTGTGGGAGCAACCATCGGCTGGCTGGGGTAGAGGGCAAGTATCTGCCATGCACTGCTAAAGAGGCTTGACATGTGCACCAGTTCTACTGGGAAAGTGGCCTGACGTGCCGACCATGTAGTGAGGATATCAAGATGTCGTAAGAATAATCCACTTTGGGACGATTTGTCGCTTCCTCCAATGGAATTGCTGTGTGCGCAGCTGCCCACGATGTATTTTGCTGTGCAAGAGCTACGAGAGCAATCATTCCTACTGTGCTGACATACCTGTGTTCAGCAGTCTTCAACACCTCAACCGAGTTGGATTTAAAACGTTGTAGGGTTTTCCAGCTTGAAATAATTTGGGGTTATTTTGCTTGACTCATCTCTCTTTGTCCTCCCTCTTCTTTCTTGTTTTCAGTGGAAATTCATGTAAGACCAAGGATATTACGCTCGGAAATACAGCAAATGACCATGCATTGGCTTGGTGCCCTGGCCTACTGTTTTAACAAACCTTTTAATTACTGGCAGTAAACAGTCATGCTGGTGTGGAGATCCTTAAAATATTTCCATCACTTACTCTCAGAAACTTTCTGGGTAAGACTTCTGTAAAGTTCACTGTTTGGGGTGGGGGTGGGGGAAAATCCCAGTCTTTTGAATCCAGTGAAAGCAATGGCAACTTCCCACCATCTGTAATGACCTTTTTGTATACTTTTTGAAAATATTCAGCTTGTCAGCAGGTGTAACTTATAATAATAATTTATAATTTATAGTAATAATACTCTCCAAAAAGATAACTAAATTCAAAGTCTAACTCCAAAGAAAGAAAAAGCAAGGGTTCAGACAGTGCTACTTACCCTTGAAAACAGGCTTGACTTTGTATGGCTGGTTTTAATAAAACTCACTCAGCAGCTACCATCATGGCTTAAAAGCTAAGCAAATGTGTTACCTTTGCTCCTGCAATCTTTCATTGGTCATGGAAACTAAGAGTTAGTGTAATGCAGGATAAGTGGTTATTTCTTATATGTTTGAGTTCTCATGCCATCTGCATACTGTTTAAAAAATGTGATTTTTCCAAAGAATAACTTTATTATATAGCTATTGGAATGGCATATACAATTTGTTCTAGTCCTGTGGTACAACCAAGCACACCTTTCGAGCTCTCTTTTCATGTGCAGATTGATGATCTGTTGAAAGTCAACGTTTTCATTGCTGAGAAGCTGATGGAAAAGCTGTTTTTGTTCACTGTTTATATTCATATTTAATGTATGGAATTTGAAGTAATCATAGGAACCAAGGCAGAACAGTCTCCAGAAGCTGTCATGATTTCCAGTTTCTTTTGCAATGGAAGCCAAGATGACAATAGCCGTGTAAATCTTGATCAATGATTTTTTTCATATCAAAATGAGTTAAACTGTTTTTCTGCAGTGCTTCTTGTCAGTATCTTTGCAGCTGACAGTACTAGTTAGACTTGAAAAAAAAAATACTGTCACTGGAAAATGATTGGCATTCTTAAAGGTAAACATTTAAGGGCCTTTTTGAATCCAGAAGCTGTTGTTGCTGCATGCAGATAGGAGTTTCTCCTACTGAGAACGAACGATGGTTGATGTGAACGTCGGTTCAAGAAGAGAAGGCTACTACGCAGTGCAAGTGGTGACTTCTCTTAACAAAAATCCATTTACACATAGCGATTAAGAGCTTTGACTGCCTGACTAGCACGACAGTAATTTACTGTCAAATATATTTACTAGTAGAGATAATGTGCAAAATCATGACCAGTAAATTTTTGTGAATGAATAAAACCAGAACTTACAGTATTTATTAAATTAAGGGCTTAATCTTTGACATTGTTGCTCCTTGAAAATCCCTTGATAAATTAACACTAAACAATTGACACACCTTCAGGTAAGGCACCAAGACTTCTGCTTATAAATCAAAGACTTTCTGTCTGGAAATTAATGTGACTTTTGAAAATCAAAGGAAATTAAATTTTCAGGCTTTAACAGATATTGTTAAAAACTCCATATGGAATTGATGTCATGCTTGTATTTCTCACATGTATATTTGCAGCAGCATGAGTAAATTTTTGAGTAAGCATACTGCTAGGAAGGCTAGGAGGCTGTCTTGAGCCATACCTGACACTACGAATTAAGACTGTGTGTTTAAAAGTACTTATTCATCATGTAAAAGCTTTTAAAATTTAGCTATTCCAACTAACAAGTCCAGAATCCTGTTGAGACGTTCACTATGCCTAATTGCAAGACAGTACAGTACTGGTACTAGAGCAATCAGTTATTTAGGACAATTTAGGACTGCTTATGCTTTTAATGAGTTTCCTTAGCTGGACTCCTGCAGTCTTAAAAAACTATGTTCATTATGAGTGAGGTCTCTGCAACCTCTTTTAAACATATTTTCATGAATGTGTTTTCTTGAGGTTTGGGCTTTTTTATTTTGTATTTTCCCTTCAATCAAAAAATTTTTGAAGACACTCAATTAAAAGTGCAAACTGAAGTTACTTTGTCACCTTGTACTTTCTCTTTCCAGTCTGCTGGTGGCTTTTCACATTTGAGTGTTCCAGTGCGTGATGCTTTTGTAAACAATATAGTTTGTTTGGTAGTTCATCTTCAAGTTTTTTAGAGGACTCATTTGAAGTCACTGGTAGAGTAGCAAAATTAGCATTATGTGCCACAGTATTATGCAGGAATGTCATATTTCTCCTTCTTATTGAACTGTATTTGTTATTATAACCATAGTAAGAACAGGCAAGCTAAGTAGAGTTGATAAAATGATGAGAAGGGGACTCAAATGGCTGTTGCACACCGACCAAGACTGCCCATTCAGCCTGGCAGTGCTTATTCTCATTTCCTTGCTGCCAGCAGGTTCTCCATTTCCTGTGGATTTTCTCACTTTGAAAATTCTTGTTGCTTATATGCAAGGTTTGGGAACTTTGCTTGTTTTAACAAGATTTGCCAAATGAAATTCTAAACTGTTGTATTAGGTGACTGTGTACTCTTTAAAATATTTTCATATTCAAGGGAGCAATTTAAATTGATTTGGAGAAGATGCCGAGCACCAGGATTTATGTGGGAATGTCACAAGTGACAAGCCTTCCCTAATGAATTGCTTCAAAAGAAAAGTACCACCTGTCTGACATAATTCCAGACTTAGTTAATTACCCCATATCACTTGTGACAACTGCAGAAAAATCAAACTGCTGTTTCTGACCTCTAATCTGAAGAGATCTTTCTGTCTTGATGTTGTTTTAATCAAATAGCACAAGGTCTCAGTATTACTAAATCACAGCCGCCAATCAAGAGGATTGTATTCTGCATGACAGCTCCAGATTCTCTCCATCAGTATCAGGTTGCTTTCACTCCCATTAAAAAGTGTGATGATTTTAGTCTTTCATGTTATATTATCTCTTTAAAGAGAAGATTCATATATAACTTTCCAGTAAGCACGCATATGAAGCATCAAAGCTTATTTTTTTATTGTAGGCTTGTAAAATAAATGCAAAACAATACCTTTTCCTCTAAAACCCTCCCCATATAGTAGAGAATATATGAAGAAATATAGAATGATCCTAGATTACAGATCTAACTGCTTGCTATTTTTCCTAGTTTGTGAAAAAATTATTTCTGATCACAATTTTAACCTTTTTTTTTCCTAAGTTCATTTACTGCTACTTGAAGTTCTTTTTTTCTCATACTTGAAAAATATCGCCCAGCCGGGAATATTTCATATAAAAGTATAAATGGTTCTGTGATGAGCTGAATAATTAATGGAGTCTAACTATATTTGAAATTATTGGAAAAGAGTGTACATGTCTCTATGGCAACTTTTTCTTCTTAACATTTTTTTTAATGTGAAAATTCAAAGAAGTCTATAGTTAACTAGATGAGGTTAAATTAGGAAGATACCACAGATGCAGAATCTAATATGTATTGTGAGGCATCTGGTATTTCTTGTAGAACTGAACACAAAGTTGTCTTGAACTTGTGAACTAGGAAACACTACAATTAATGATCCTTTGCAACTGTTCATTTTTCCTATTGCTGCTGTGTATTTTGATACAGCTCTTAAGCGCACAATGATGTAGCAGCGCTTATTCCCAGATTGTCTCAATGTTTCCCAAACATTGGTCAGTCTGTTCGTTCACTCTGCCTACAAGGTGATATGGCATTAATGTCCTTGTTTTGCAAATAAGAAGGCACAGTGCAGAGCTATCAAAGTTAGAAGTGTATGGTAAATTTGGGATCCATCCTGGAGGCAGCTGTAATCAGTTTTTCAGACTAATTAGTGCTGTGGCTTTGAATGTTTGTAGGGCATAATTTTGTAGTAGTTGCGGTATAGGTATGTGGGTTTTTGTGTGTTGTTTTTAGCTGGATTTGCAATCTCTGCCACTGGGCTTAAATTCATAGGAATTTGGCACTTGCTCAGTGGACTAACCACTGGAGTGGGCCAGAAAAATCGTAGAGAGTGATTTTTCCCAGACATTTGACAATACAGGAACATAGGAGTTTGGGGCATTGAGAGATCTGGGATCTGGGCTTGACTATGCTTCTCTGATTTTGCTGGTCTGCCTCCACGTCCATCAGCCCCCAGTCTGTGGTCTGCTCTCCAGGTTCTTGCTCTAGCAGATCTAGTTTCTCCTGCATGGATTTTTATGAAAGGTAATTCGATTAATTTTNGGGGAGAGGAGAGGAGAGGAGGATGGCAGGAAAGGGGGTTGGCCCAGCCTATGTGGCAAGCCATTCATTCATCAGTTCCTCACTGGGTCTCAGAGTATTTCTTTTATTTTTAGCTCGCTTTCCAGGACCATTAGCCTGTTTCGTTCCACACTATTGTGTGTTTGAAGAAAGAGCTCACAGAGAGAAATACCAGAAGGACAGGGGTTTCACTTTTGTGTTCGTTGTCATAGGAGCCAGTAAAAGCTATGAAAAAGAGAAAAGTTATGTTTTGTCCCCTCCCTGGTGGGCTGCCACATGCCTAGTATGGAAATACAGTTTCCAGGTTCTTCTGATGACTGCAACTTCTCCAAGTCTAGATATTTCTTCTGTCTCTGTCCTCTTACAGGGGCCAGAAAGCATGTGTCCCAAAGAGGCACACAAAATTTCCCTGTAAGTCCAAGGACACATTGATGGATCTTGAGAAAATTGCTGCAAGACAAATGTATTTGAAAGGAGAAAATGTTTTCCCCAGTCTGACTCCCTAAAATGGCTAAATTATAATCTTTTTGAAAAGAAGTAAAACCACAAGTATAGAAATTTCAACTTGAATAGGCTGTGTCTGATAAAGAGGTAGAATGGAAACCTCATCACAGTGTCAATGACTTCTAAACAGATCTTATGCAGTCAACCTTATTAATGTTAGTCATGTTTTTGTGGCATTTATAGGTTTCCAAAGGAGAATCTTAATGTCCTTCATAAATACTAATAAATCAAGACTAACATCATTGTCTTTGAGTTGGGCACAGAAGCTGAAACACAGAATTTAAATGGCTTAATTTGTAGTCTGTATTGTAGCAGAACAGAATCCAGATGTTATGATTTTGTTTGGTTGTTTTTCTTATTTTTTAACTAAAAAAAAAATGCCTCATATAATAAAGTCATTCTATTCCAATTAGTCATAATTTTACACCAATTGAAAGGTAAATTTTTGTAAGCCATCCTGTATGCTCCCTCTGGACTCAAATTATTATTTAATCAATACTTTTGGTCTTTCACATACATGAGTCTTTATCACCTCTATGATTGTTTCAAGCATAGAGAGTGTACTTTGACACAGCATCTCAAAGGGGGTGTATGCAAAAAAGAAATTGGGACTGGGGAAGTCTTTTTTATCTCATGCAGTATGGCAGGTAGCTAATATTTGCTACTATCTTCTATAGTTCATCTTTTTGATGGGCATTGTCAAAGCATTAGCTGTTGACAGTTGTTGGAAGCAATTTCAATCAACCTTATCTTTATACTTCATGGACAGTTTTACAAAAATATTTGTATGTGGTTCAGACGGGGGGACCTAACTTCATATATACACAGTTGGATATTACAAACAACTCAATAGTGTTTGTAATGAATCATGTTTCTTAGCATGATGGTGATGTTATCGTAGATTTTCCAGTATTTTGTGCTGTGCTGTGCCTCTCTTCATCTTCCTCATGTTTGTGTTTTCAACAAAGCAACTTTATTTAGTCTGTAGTTAGTGGTTTTTTTATAGTGAGAATCTTATTGGAAATACAAGTTCATTAAATCAATAACCTGGAAAAAAAACTCTAGGTTGGTTTTGTCTTCATTTTTTCTAAATGTGTTCATTAGCATGCAGTCAATGACAATTCTGAGACAGTGTCTTTCAGATGGATGTATTCTAGATAACCAGTGGGAAGAGACTCTGGAACTGCTACTTCTGTTTTCTTGTAAAAACTGCACAAATTTGGATTTCAGACCCCTTTCTGCAGATGGCAAAGCAACCATTTATATTTGCCTGACTTCTGTGGACAGTCTTGGAGCAGGCTTTCTGTGGGTTAGCAGGCTTGGCGAAGTGGCTGCTCAGCTATTATTATTTTTCAGAAAACATTAAAGCAGCTGTTCTTCAAATTAGTTTGTAACGAGGTTCTCCTCCCAACAGCAGGTGTTGAGCTATAATTGGCCATTACAAAGTCATGTTTTGCTTGGAGACTTTGAGAGGATAACAAAGTTATTTCTATCAGTGCAAGTTGGTTTCTATTACAAGTAAGGGAGAATTCCAAACCAGGTCAGAGTGGTCACAGAGGTAGTGGCTTTTTATTTTTTTAATGGGTGAAACCAATTGACTTCCTTGACTTCAGAGCTTGTGTTCCAGTGTAAAATGCTCAGTTGGATAAAGGCATTGGGAAACTTGATTAACATATAAATAAGTTAATTTTGCCATAAAATATAACTTTGGACCTTTATTCTGTGTCCTTGTAATAGGAAAAAAATATATATGCACCTTGATTGTCCATTATGAACAATTTGGTCTTAAAGTGTGGTTTTGAGCTACATATCATGTAATGAATGACTCTATAATTCTAATTCTTTATTAATTTCCGAATACCACTTGTGACATGATTCCTACAGCCTCAGGTGTAAGGAAAGTATAATAAATATTTGGAATTAAAATACTGAGTAAGTTGCTTTCCAGACAGTACAGAGGGATGCCACACTATAAATACTGATGTCTTCATTGATACAATTCAGTGCAGTGGTGTAGTAATGACTTGCCTTTAACTGCAAAAATGATACTTTGAGTGTAATGCTCAGAGACACAACAAAAATCCATCACGATGAAGGGAAATACAGTTTAAGACATACAAGAATCTATAGCTATGCCAAAATAATTTTTTATATATATATACGGTTTGGTTTAAAAAATTGTGGGTTTGATTGCATTTTTACTACAAGTTTGCATGAGAAGCAAGTGCAAATGGGCCACACTGGCAGCCTGTACCCGTGGTTCTGGCTGAGCGCGTAGATGGCTCACTCAGGTCTGCATGTACCACAGCTCACTTCAGCAGAGGGGTTCCTTGCATTGAAATTCAGTGGCTGCACTAACAATGGACGATAGCTTATTTTCTCTCTGTTCCTACCATACAATCAAGAATAACAATAGCATACTGAATGTTTGGGATAAATAATGGCTAAATCTGATATGAAGTTTACTGTCTTTTTCTTGGATCCAAGTTTCAGTTTTGAAGGGGGAAGTGGGGAGGAGATGAACAAAACCAGACTGAATAACAATAAATTTTAGAGCCAATTATACAGCCCTACTCTGATTTAGGAATCTAAGCTTGCCCAGTCCCTAGCGAGTGGGATCTTCTGCCTGGGCCTTCCTCACTGTTTCCTGTGGGAACTACTACCCTGGGATAGACTGTAGAGATGTAAGTCCTTCATTAGCATGACGGAGAGGTGTAGGACTTAGGGTATGTAACCAGCACTGAGTGGCAGAAGTTGATGAATGTTGCATCTTCAAGGCAGAGTGAAAAGACAGTAATTAGCTATCTTCCTTATGCGGAAAAGTCTAGGGGTTTTCCAGTCACTGTAATCTACTTTGGCATCAATCCTGTTGTATGGCAGAGTATAGCAAGATGTGGTTACCATTCATCTAGGTTTCTTCAGTATGAGAGTAATGTAGAGTGAACCCCTAGAAAATGAGGCTGCAGAAATATTAAACTGTAAATGAATCTTTTTTTCTGCAGCTAAAACATTCACAATGTCTTCAGTGCTCCAGTCATCCTTAGATGGCACTAGTCACAAAGATAATTCAGTAAATAAAACTGCTTTCATACGTCTTGCTGTGGTATTGTACTAGCACTCATTTGCTTGGAGAATATGCATAGCTAATTAAGTGTTTTTGGTAGGTGAAGCAAAAATTACTAGTCTCATTAATATATTTTAAAGTTTCCAAATTTGGTATGCATCCATGATGTTCAGTGCTTTGTGCCTTTATGCACCTGCATATTTAGACAGTTTTTAGTCAGCCAAGCCATGGCTAGAAGAAAATTAATGGACTTTTCTTTACTTCATAACATAAATAAGATTTGAATATGATTTTTATAATTTCAGTTCAAATACTCTTTCTCCTTAAAGGCAAGAATATATTTTCATGTCTGAGATAACTTGTTAAAACTGTGGGTAGCATAAGAGTAGGAAAAATAAAAAGCTGTGTGTGAAAATAAAAGCTAGATGAAACAAAATAAACTGGTTGAGAAAAGCTGAAATGACATTAATAATATTAGCATGTTTAAAAATATATATATTCAAACATGCCCATTCATTTTCATATATGATAAAGATATCGTTTGTTGATACTTCTGAATATTGTTGGTACAAAACTTTTATTGGAGCCTCCTTCCACTAGAAATTTGGTCATATATCGTTAATAGAATATGAGTGTATATGCCTTCGGGTTCCAGGAGATCATTGTTTATTATATAGAGTAATGATTAAGGAAAGGCCAACAGTTTTTTTCTTTCATATGTTGCTTTTTACACCACACCAAAAAATATCTTTACAAAATGGTAGTAATATGTCTGACACTTTACAAAAATGGCTGTTACTTCAAAAGAAGATGAACTCGAGGTATTTCAGTCCGGTTGTATTTATAGAGAGACCCTTAGATGGAAGACTTTTGTATCTGATCTCTCAAACTTTTTTTTTTGAAGGAGTGTTTTTATCCTTGAAGTCTGACACATACAGCATTTTTCATTATTATTATTTTAGGAATTTGGAGAAAGTGGCTTTATATTAATGAATTCTATTATAATTTCATATCTGATGTTTTACTAATTCTCTCTGCAAAGTTGAATCTTATGGGATTCAATAAAGCTAGCTTTATTGGGGTTTTCTACCCTTTCCAATACAGGTAAAGCCGCTTGAATTTTATTCTAGCTGGCTGTTTGATTTTATTTTATTTTAGTTGTGCAGAAATATCATTGGAAAAGCTGCAAGTGTATTGCTGATATTTAACCATCACAAATATCTTTTTTCCATGATACAAGCCAATGAGAAGCTGCAGATGAACCTTTTCACAGAAAATTTCTAAATTCAACTAATTACATTGAATATCAGCTTTAATTAGGCCTGGAAAAGGAAGCACTTTGGGAACGGGGTAAAAAGAAACTATAATGATTTAGCATACTCAGATACAGCCCTGCAAAAGGAAGCTAAGTAGCAGAGAAATGCTGCTATGGTAATATACATGCTAAGCACGCATAATTTTAGCAAGTGTGGTCATGAATTGCTGGAAGCAAAAGGTTACAGACAGTGAAGGCAATCTGGTCTTCAATGTCTTTTTTTTTTTTTTTTCCTACTTCTTTTTAATGTTTTAGATTACTTGACCTGTGAGATATGAGCAACGCTAGTTCTAATGTAATGAGCAGCACAGGGCATCTGTGAAGTCTACCTGCTTGGTTGCTTTTTGTTTTTGGAGGCTCAGCTTGTGCTTCTCTATGCAAGTATGGCAAAAGATGTGCAAGGATAGCCTGTGGGACTACGAATTAGAGATTTACAAAGTGCTGTTATGTGAAAGTCCAGTTCCCCCTAAGCTTAATTGGTCCCACACATAACCCAAGGGTTTTGAAAGATCACATCTCCTCATTGAAAAAGACTTTAAGAAAGAACTGATGAGAACGTAGTAAAATATCCTTGCAGAAACATAGGCTTTTTGTTTTCCCACAGACAAAAACTTTTTAGTAGAGAGGAGTTCCTTAAAAAATGCACCTTTGCCCTGGGCAGTGGATTCAGGGTGGCTGCTTCTGGGCTTGAAGTGAGACAAGTATGTAATTTGTTCAGATAAGCAGATCTATAGGCATTTAGGTCCTAGTTAAGCTCCAGCTTTCTTTTTGACTTTGTCCAGTTTCCTCCTGTGTAGGAATGCGGTTGATCTGAAATGAATAGAAAACTGTATCACAGACTTTTGTAATGATCTACGTTTATTTGTATAGGAGAAGTAACATCAACATGAGGTCACAGTAAATCTGGGCCTTTTTCACTATTGAGTCATTTCTTTCTGTCTGGCTTCCTTCGGACACCCAGAGCTCAAGAGCAGGCACAAGCTCTCAGGACTGGGTCATCTCCATATATACGCTAAGGAGCCCCTAAAGTCCACACAAAAAATGTTTTTACTGTAATTTCAAAGACTGGTAAGAAACTACATATGCCAGTCTTGTAGCTACTTAAATATTTCTATATGCTTTCTCATGTGAATACCTGTAAGTTTCTCTGATATATAGCTGTTAAGTTGGAGGAAACTTTTAGGTATTTAAATCATGTGAATCCAGGAAGACTATGCTTTTCAAAGGTATATCTGTGATTGGAGAAATACTATTGCACACACAAAAAAACGTATTTATATTTTAAAAGATTCATTCAAATATAATTGCAAAATTCTATTTGAAAAGTTATCTAAACCCCTGAATTCTATTAAATAAAGCACTCTATAAGTATCTGTTGCAATTATTATGTGAAGATAGCTTAACCCTATTATGCTAATAATAAATATCTCAGTATGGACAAGAGACTGAATAGGCACAGAAATTTAACTAGCTTGAATCCCTTCAAGCTGAAAGAAATCACTGAGAGATATAATGGATGCTGATGGAGATGATAAGTCTCCTTAATAAAGAAGAAGTTTCCAAAGATGCCAAAAACCAAGATAGATGGTTTCTTTTTGGATATGTAATTTGGTAGAATAGTTGCAATTGCTATCCATGTAAAAACTTCTTTAATGAAATAACATCCTCTAGTAAAAAAATCTTTTTAATTTTATATCACGAGTGTATATTAGTTAGTCTGTCTTAAATAATGCTGAAAGCCTGCAGTCCTAACAGCACAGATGGTTCAATAGCTTCATAATTCTCAATCATTTTTTAATGAAGATGTCATATGTTTATTGATGATACAGTACCTAAGTGATACTAGTGCATCATATCTACATATTTGTTGTTGTAAATCAGTGCAGCAAATTAATCCCCATAATAGTTCTTAATTTTTGAAGGTATAGTATGACAGGTTTAACACAGAGTGCCAAATTCTGTTGTTGTTCCATATGGGCATGAATGGAAGTTACTCATTTAGTTTCACTAAGATGGTTTCATATGTATTGCAGACAAAGTTAGACAAAATAAGGCCACCATTCTGTATCCACTTCAAAACCACAGTTTATAAAGGCTGAGTTAATGGGAATGCCTTATGTTTAGGAAAAACAGCTATTTAGTAAGTCATTAGTTAAAAGGTTACTATTTTTGGCACTGATAAATTGTATACATCTGCTTAAAACGCAGTACTTCACTTTTGGAGGTCTTTGTTTATGAACAGCCTACAAATTTCTTCAACACATTCATCATCCACAATTACTCAAATTTCAGTGAATAATTATTAACACATTGAGGATTTGTAAATATTTGTACTTCTTGATTCATATTTTGAAATCACCAGTATTAATTCCTCATCTCCAAATCAATTTTCAATTAGCCAGTGTAATATGTATTTCCAATTATATTTTCAGAGCTACGTTTTAAGCTGTAGAATTCAGCTGGAGTTTTATACTGTTAGCTAAAAATACAAAATTTTCTGCTTGTTTTTTTTTGCTTACTCCGTCAATGGTAAAGCTTGAGTGCCTAAATATTGGTAGTGCAAATATTTCATCAAATGGAAATTTTGAATCGGAGTGAATATTTACGGTACTTGGTTCAATATGACTGATACCTTAGCAATTAGCATTCATCTCTTTATTGACATGCTGTCTGTTGGAAACTCAGAGCAATACTAAACTTCTTGCAAATCTAAGGCAATTTTCTAGTTGTTGATTGATAAAGACCCAATTGCGTGAAGCCTCTGGCTTTTATTGTCACTGGTAATGCAGGTGAAACAAACTGCTATGAACCAAAGGCAAAGTTACTGGTTAGGGAACTGTGTCTTCCCATCTGGTCGCCTCAAGGAAAAAGCCTGTGAGAGCAAAGCAACAGCTGAGTGTCTGCTCTCACCTCCCCGCTCCCCGTGCTTTCTGCTTGGCCAAGCTGTAGGAAAGTCCTAGTATGAACAACGTGGTGTCTCACTAGCACTCTTAATGTATGCTGTAATAAGCTCAGCTAATTTAGCTTGAATTGAAATCTAGTACACACACCTTAGAGAAGGTTTACGTGGTGAGCCAGATGTGTCAAATTGGACCAGATGAAAAACTCTGCCTCGTATCTGTTCTGATAATATATGGGGGAAAAAAAAATAAAAAATTGCTTGCTTTCCTGTACATATCACTTGTCAGTGAGTAAACTGGCGCATTTCAAGTAGGTAGGTTTTTGGTACCACTTGCAGGCACGGCATTTCAGAAACAGGCCTTTATTATATTTAGTAACATGTAATATCTGTGCATATGTGCACGTATGCTTAACATATAGGAGTTATGTTTTTATTGTGCTAGACAATGATTCTTGCATCTTGTAAGTATGTTTTATACTTGTTTTTGATAATTGTTAGTATATAAAGTATACTGGAATGAAGTATATTGCTTCTCTGCTAGTTAGAAAGTGGAGCATTACAGACAATGATATGTAAAATAAATGCAAAAATTACCTTATATCAAGAAATGTCACTACTTTTTCATTTTCTTTTGAAGTTCTGTAAGGAGCTTAGATTATTTATTTAACTCTTCACTCCAACCTAATAAGCACCTAATAGAACAGACTGGGCAGGTCAGTTGTCTTAAATGAAAGTAACAGTGGTACTCCTTACTCAAATACGAGGTAACATTTGAATCAATAGATGGGTTTTTACTTGCTATAAAAGAACAAGTTGTATTTCCAGCAAGTAAGTCCTCTCCTTAATGATAATTCTATAGATGGATTCACCTTTTCACTAGGGGTGTTTCCATGCATTTAATTAATGAACTAGCATAGTCTTATACTGTCTTTTTTACAGCTATGTCAGTAACTCTTAATGGAAATTAAGAATGAAAAAAATGTCCTTGTCTAACTTTTAAGCTAATAATAATAATAATAAGCCAGCATCATTTCTATGCGTCTTTCCCATCGCTGCAGAAGAATTTTTTACTTCTTCAGCTGTGAATAAGTGGCTACGATGGCTACAGCGGGGAGCTCTGGGGCCAACAGCTGTGCTGCTGGCTGCTTGAGCAGGTGGTTCAGCAGCAGCAATACAAGGAGAGCTGCCTAACCTGGGAACAGGGGCAGCATACTCAGTTTAGGGTCTAGGTCTTCCTCGGTGGTTTCACCATAGGTAGCCCAGCTTGGATGTAAATGGATTGTGAAGAGCATTCTACTACACCAAAAAGAAGGTGGAGGGGAAAAAAACAAGAGAGTGAAAAATACACAAGTCCACAGTTACAGACCACGTAATTTTGGCCTTCGATTGAAAGGAAGACTAAGAGTTGGTTGTTTCTTTGTTTGTTTGTTTGTTTGTTTTGAGATAGTTGAATTGCTTTCAATTTTGCCTACGAAAAAAGAGAGAGGAAAAAAAAAGTAAGGAACCAAGTTTCTTGTGTGCACTTCCATGGGGCTTATTCTCTTGGTTTGGCATGTTCCTGTTCACATTCTCTTCATTTAATGTCATTCTTGTAAAGGCGAGTGGCATAACTGGTGCAATTTTGGAGCATTCTGGATTCTGTTGGCCTCTTTTCCGGATAACCTTAGGTTCTGGGAGAAGGGCAGCAGAGATATCAGCACTCCTTGCAGAGAGTGAAAGTGGGCGGGTGCGTGTAAGTTAGCTGTGGTTCAGCGTGCATCTTAAACACCTTTTGATGTGGAGATTTTCTGTAGCACTGTCCATGACGGTTTAGAATTGCCAGTCCCAAAGTGGCAGAGCCAGCAATGCTTCCATTGCCTCTCACTTATAGGAACAGCAGCTTTTCAGAAAGGTGCGAAATACAAGGAAATGTGTTAACACTGTTTTGAAGTATGGTGGTGGAGGGTGAATACATAACATTTATTAATAAAATGTATGCATAAAATGTTCATGAATTGTTGCAAGTTATAAGATTAATGGTCAGGCATATTCAAAGAATTTCTGCTGGGATTGCATTTGCAAAGTAACCCAAAAGTCCTGATGGATGGGTTTCACTACCTGAAATATTTGCTGATAGTTGGCTAATTCATCACAGCTCTCCTATATGTTTTATATATGCATCTTGCAGAGAAATGTAGATTCAGTAATTAATCTCAATGGTTGAGGATAGTTGTTTTCCAAAAAATAGTCAGTGATAGGAAAGGTGTACAAAAGAGAGACATAATCTGTGACCTATGCTTCATATAACACTCTCAGAAATATCGTTCATGCATTTTAAACATCAAGCCTAATTGCAGTTTGTAATGTGAAGATGACAGCTAATAATAACATTAAAAAAAGACAGCTGCAATCAAATATACAGTACGAAACTGAAAAACAGGTGCTTACACATAAAGGTTAAAGTTTATGTTCCTAGAATAAATCATGGATAAAGGAACATGAATCATATTTAATGCTCACTTTAGTTTCATTAGAGTTGAAACCTATCTTCATAAATACTTAGAAGTGAGGAAAAATACTTCTTGCTTGAAGAGCTTAGTAAAAGTCATCAAACATCATAGGATGTATGTGCCATCTTTCAGACGTATACGGAAAGCTGTGTTAGTGTATCGGTAATACAGAAATGTGGCTGCTTGAACACTTGTACAAATGAAGACCAAATGAAGTGCAGTAATTTTACTTCCATCACACCTAATCAGTCATAGAGCGCTCTGATACATTTGAAGGTCAGAACAAACAGCATAAACTTTATTAAAGTGTAAGTGTGTGGGGGGGGTGGGGTGGGGGTGTGTGTGTTTGAAATGGTTCCTTGGGTTTGTATCTTCCTACTTAAGATACATTCCACTTCATAAAAATACTCCAAAATTTGAATATGGATGCATTTGAGAATTACCTCATGATGATTTTTTTATTGTTTGTAATTTGCTTCTGAATTACTTCGTTGTTGTCTTTGTTTTTATAGTCTTCTGATGTGCATAGAAAGGCTTTGTTAATTAACACTCAGTTTGTCTAGCTGAATTCTAATTTTGTAGAATTAAAATTAATTCACCTTCAGTTTTTCATCTCTGTATTCATTGTGCAGTGTAAGCTAGTGCACAGAAATGTTAATACCTGGAATGTTCTTGGCAGTAATAATTTATTCTGTAAAGCACCATCTAATCTCAACTCTTAAACTTTTAAACTACTTAGGTTTCTTACAAAGCTTGCAGTAAATCAAAGCGAACTTTTGTGTATTTTTCTCTGCTACTCTCACTGCATTTCTTCTAACGGTATGTTACTTAGGAAATTGCTAAGTATAGAAACATTTTCAGAGATGTAAAGTTCTGTGAAAAATATAATATTTGAGAAAGCTATTAAGCTTTACATACTGATAGAGGGCTGTAATTCCATAATATTTTTTTCTTAGCATTGGTATTATACCTGCTGCAGTAATTTCAGTCTGTTTTGCTTAGTCTACTGAGACTGTAATCCTCACTAATGACACCTAGTAATCCAGCAACATGCATCGTTTCCAGCGATGGTACTGCTTTTTCCCCTTTTCAACTAGGAAAAGGTGACTTATTTGCCAAAGATCTGTGAAATAGGAAAAGTAATTTTTTTCTTTTTTTCAGTCTGCTCATGCAGTATTTTTTTTTTTCTTTAACCCAAAATATAGAGCATGTTCTAGCTGAGCCCTGAACTTCCATGAGAGTGCCATGGGGAATGTCTTGATAGTGTAGTACATAGAAAAGTAGGTGTACATTTGTTCTATTTTAAAGTAAAAAATCAGCTAACCCTTAATGTTCTCCTTAAATCAGGGGCATTTAAATAAATCAGCAGCTAAAAGGAAGAAGAATTAAGTTAACTATTTCTGTTTCCTGGACTATAAACATTTTCAACTTTTAAAACATTTAAGTTCTGATGGTAAGTTGTCATATGGATTGATTGATTGAATATATTTGAATATTTTATATTTTGTAAGCATCACTTAAGCCATACTCATATTTTGTGTGAGGTTTATGTGATACAAACCAAATGACTGAAAAAATACTTCAAAAAGTATAGCGAAGACAATTAAGCTAATAAAAATAAGAATAGCTAATGTATTTCTCTGGATGATCATTTACTATTTATAGTGAAACTGGAAATCTCAACTATCCATTTAAGTGTTTGAAAAGATTTAAAAACTCTTTGTGAATGAAAACAAATGTTTCATACCTTACAGTTGTATCTCACAGTGTTAATGCACTTTTATATTGAAACGTTAAGTCATAAGTGTAATAACAATTTTTACTAAGAGCATAATTCCCTATTTTTTTCTTGAGAATACTTTAAGCCACATCATGCTTCTTAAATTTTGTATTTATATTGCTTCTGTATCCTGCTGCTTTCCCTGCCTAAATGAGTAGTTCTTTCAATATATTTGCTGTTAGCACAGTAAATTATTTTCTCATGACCATGCCAATCTTTATGGGGAAGTGGGAAATGATGATTAAATTCTTTCTATGTAATAAGTTAGTAGTCAGGCTGTCTTTTTTCAGTCCAAATGTTCATTCTGTGTTCTGGGTAGTTCCTTGTGATGTATAAAACCTAACAGGAGGCAAATATTTGTGTTTTATTCTATTACAGAATATTTGCATGCCCAATTATGAGAACAAACACCATTTAGAAGTTATCTGTGCTTTTTTTCATGTCTTTAAGAATTACATTTGTGTTTGGTTTGAACAGAAAAAAATGAAAAAAGGAGGAGTTTTTAGGCACAGTGGACTCTTTAGGTATTGCACTAATTAGTTTAATATGGAAAATTGTATATTCCCAAAGTTTTTTCTCCATTCTAGACTGAACTATGAATGCAGGAAAAATGTTCAAGACTTGAAGTACTGTCCAGTTCCTTCTTTAATTGCAAAATAAAATAGAAATGAAGAAGAGAACTTTGAGTGCTATTTACATTGATTGAAATGTGACAGTCAAATCAATGTGGCCTTTGTTTTTTGTTTGGTTGGTTTGGTTTTTTTGTTTGTTTGTTTTTTTAGAAATCCTCATGTTACTTTTATTGCTTTAGCTGCCTGCTGCCTGATTTTCTATTTGTTCCATGATGAGAATGGCAGTATTTTTAATTTCCAAAATTAGTATTTGGTTACAAACTCCCTCAATTCTGCTGTGATGTTGGTGGAGTCTGAATGTCATAGAAGCATTGTTTTTGATGGCTAATTAGATATTTAACCTCTGCGTGTCATTGTCATCAAGCTGATGATCTTGATGAAGAATGCCTGCCAATTAGTGATGTAGAAATACCAAAATAACATAGACATTATTTGTGAGATTGCTGACTTAGCAGTTAGGCATTGCAATTATTAGTGGAATAGCCAATTCATTCCTCACTTCTCAGAATTCTCAAATATATACTATTTTGTCTGGTTCTTGTGCTGGCCAAAGAACACTCCTTTTGTGAGTTGAGTAAAAGGATCTTAGTACTCAAAGAGGAGCAAAATATAGAAGTCAAGTCCTGATCTGCACCAAATTGGCCTAAAGGTCCATCCAGCAATAATGTGAAACAAGAATCATTTACACGATTGATAATACCTTTCAGCTTCTGGATATCAGTGGTTAGTTCTGAAGCTAAGGACTGCCTCAGGATAACTGTGTTCAGATCCATCTGAACACCTTTCCACCATTAATTTTTATAAATCGTATTTAATCCTTTTACATTTTGGCCTGAGGATTTTGTATGTTTAGGAGTTCCTCAGTGCAAGTGTGAACCATATAGAGAAAGTACAACCAGATTCGAATTTTGGTGCGTGAAAACCTAAAAGAAAATTAAGGGTATGCAAAAGAGGTTTATTAATAACAAATTACAGAGGAGTTTTGAAAAAAAAAATAGGGATTAGATTCAGTATGGGTAGGGGAAGGGGAAATATGTTCTCTAATGATGGACGCAGTGAACTGTTTTGGGGGCTAGTGTATAGTGCTGTCTGAACTTGCTCTCATTTAATATTGCACATGCTTGTCAACTGGAGTTGTAGATGGTCTAATTTGTTTTCCTTGCTTTTTGTGATTGTGTGGTTGTTCAAAGGCATAGTCAATGTTAACTCCATTTTGGCATGGGGTAGTGTTATTCAGCTTGATACAGCTGTTTGACATTATGGAATTGAACCACTAGAGAATTAGACAGTTATAATAAAGTTGTTATAACCATAAAGTACGTAATTCATATGGAATTCACTATTTCTACTAAGTTTACTTTTTAACTATTCTGAAGTTTATATTTGTTTTGTCCAAGTGTCATACCTTAAGATATTCTAGTAGCTAGCATGTAATGGTCTCAGCCTCTTGGGTGAGATTTTATCAATAGTTTTTGGAGATGAATACTCATTTCCTCTCCCAATAAACTATCCATATATTTTCATGTTTGCCTAACATATTTGGATTTCTATTTAAAATATGACTTCTGGCACATTCCTACCGAGAAGCTGCTGCATTAGACTGATCATTGGAAAAAGTTACTGAATGGAATATAAACGCAGTTAGAAAGAATTAGGTCCCCTACTTATGCATATAATTCTGGTTGCTGCAAAATAAAAGCCTTGTCAAACAAATATTTTGTAGAAAATCAAGTTATTTACCATGTGCGTGCATTGTATGGCATTCCCATTCCCATCTTGTTTTGTTGTGGTGCAACGAAATGTTTATTCGGAACTTACCAGAGCTATGAAAATTCCATAACAAAATACGTATGCTTTCTCCCTTTACTTTTGTGTTAATTATATCTTCTTATGTGTGTTATAAATTGAGGAAATTTCCAAGTTATCTTGGAAAGCATCCACAATAGAAGGAAACTGTTAGATTTTAGTAAGTTTGCTCATTAAATCCTAATCTATTTCCAAGTTTAATTTAAAAAAATTAGGACTGGTGTAGGTTGTGGGGGCAGGGGGAGCAGAGGAGGCTGTCTCTCTTGGGGATGTGTTTTTCCTTCCCTCCCTCCTTCTGCAGGATTTTGTTTTCTACCATGTACAGCCCTGAATGTTTTCAATTGGTCTTTTTTAGAGTCTTCTGAGGTAGAAGGCAAAACTTAAGTTCCAATAACTATTCACTTCTGTTTCTCTATTGGGGTTGATGTGATCACAATATCTTTGTGGTTTGATTGAGGTTCCTCTAGAAGGTATTAGCTGACACAGAAAATTTCTCTTCTTTACTGTTGCTAAAACATTGGAATAGAATAACAATATGCTTCTTGAGTTTAGTTTATGATGTTGTGAAATGTCACGTTTGCCTTGAGTTGTCTACACTGGAAAAGATCAACTGTAGAAAGAATGACAAATAGATGTTTTTCTTCTTCTGTACTGAATCTATATTAAGGAAACACAACTCCTCTCTGTAGAGTTGATGAGACGACACTGAATTGAAATAAAAATCAATATTTATAATAGGTAACTGTCATAGCATCAATACTATATTTCTTAATCTTCACTTAATGTTATAGATATGAAATCATTCACTGCAGGCAGTTCTGAATGACATATGAAATGAAAAATCCCTGATCAATACACAGAATAGATGCAGGTGGCAAATGCAGTAGATATATCTAAAATGTTCATGTCTGATGCAGCCGGAAAATCCTAGTTTCAGTTGGGAGGGCAGAAGATCTGCATGAATTAAAAAAACACTGCTATTGCAAGTATGTGACTTCCTCTGAGAATGCCCACTTAACGAGAAGATGAACAGTTCTCATCTTAAATCAGACTTCAGCCACTATTTCAAGAGTGCTTCAAATATCCTGAAATGGGGTAATAATTTCTAGGAGATGTTACAAAATCAATCACCATTTATAATTTATCATACCTCATATATTATCTGTTCTCATCAGTCTCACATCCTGATCAACAACTAATTTCAGTTAAAAACTTCAGATAATATTATGAAATTCAATATGGACCAAATATTTTGTTAATTCCACTGAACATCTTTGACAGGCCAAAGTTAAAGCAATGCTATGACTTTTCAAAGACACCAGTTAGGCCATTTTGTCTCCTGTCTTTTGCTTTTAATATTTCCAAGTTAATTCCTTCAAATGCTACTACTTGGATTGCACGGTTACTAAAAAAAAAAAAATAAAAAAAAATCGTAACTGGTGTTATAAATCAGTTTTCCTTGTCAATGCAATTCACATTTATGGGTTTTGTCCTAACTGTTACGAGGAGATAGTTTGAGGAATACAAGATGATTCAGGCAACTTTTTTTTTTTGAGTTTGTTGTACTGCATTTCTTAGTAGAAAAATATTTTACCTTTCTAAAAATTGGTCCCACCTATCTTTTTTTCCTCCTACGTCAGCATGGGAAAAGTGCTAACTGTAGGGATAAGTGATTATATATCCGTCTGCCTTCCTATTTCCATCTCTGTTCCTTTTATTTTTATCCATTCTTTCTACTCGACACTCCCAAGATAACTTTAAGATGTTGCACTTTATCCCTGTGTGTGGATGAACTCTGTGCCTAGCCCAGAACTGAGTATCTAGGTTTAACAGATGCCTGATGCACTAATGCCAGGTACATGGATTTAGGACAGGATTCCTTAGTATGTTCAGTTAGTTACTGTATTGCAGAGTTGTAAGCCATTTTAATAACACTTAGCAAAGTATGTTGTTCCAGTGTTACTATAGATGTTAAAATGTTCCTAAGTGGGACCTATGGCTGACTGCCTAAACAGAAATGCGTGCTGTATCCCCACCCTATATTGAAACTTCTGATGACAGTACTTGACACACAGAAGTTGGACTGGAAACCAGTGCCATGCACTGTATAACCTTGACAGACAAGGATGGTACGTCACCTAAAGAGCTTCTCTTGTCCTTAGTGACATAATTTCTACAGCTTATAACGCCTGTTCCATATAATGATTTTTTTTTTCTCACTGGATTCTAGGGAAAAAATGATTGCAACTACTGGTTGCTCTGGACACCATCTGGACACATTGCTGAATTCTAACTGTAATATATTTTGTTTCAAAAATAGTGAAAAAATTATTTTCTTTGTAATGGTGGTCACTATGTTCCTGATAAAGAGTAAAATTGATTTCTATATTGTGTTCTCATTTTTCAATATATTAATAATAAATGAACAACAGCCAAAGAAACAAAAACAACAACAACAACAAAAAACAACACACAATTCTTCTAGTATGAATTTTTTTTCTTTGTCTTAGGGGCTGAGCAGCCACTTCCTAACTAAAGCTATTAAATGAAAAATGAGAAGCTTCAAAAGGAACCAGGAGGAAGAACTACTTACAGTCTGCAGTCAATATTATGGCTGTTTGCAAAGTGTTAGCTGTCTAGAAATTCGTGAGCTGTCTAGAAATTCAATGACTTTCAAGGGCGCTTGATATTGTAGGGGTTGTTGTTTGGGAGGCACATTTAACATGCTTTGTAATCCAAGATTTCTATCAAGTGCCGATATTTAGGTTTTTATCTAATTTGTACTATCCTTTACCTCTGTGAAATAGTAGCAGTTTCCCCAAATGTTGGGCAATGCAAGACAAGCATATTTAGTATACCAATTATTATACCCTAACGTCTACTTTTGAAAATTTAAGCTTCTTCACAGACACTTGTGCAATTCAGCCATTACAAACAGCATAAAGTAGATGGAAGAGTTTTCGAGGAGTTAAATTCTGTTCTATTAGGTTTTGGGGGGGGGGTTGTTTTTCCAGTTGATCTATATCAGTAGGCGTTTCTGAAATGCTTTGTCTTACTCTTTGAATATCCTTTATTTTCTCCTTTGAGAGGGGGATGTTTGGGGATGGTGAGAGGAAGCTGAGACCTGTATGATCTATAATAGTTCACTGTGAACTATGAAGTTCACATGAATGAAATAAATTACAACTTTGATTTAGACACATTCATCATTACTTCGGCTACTTCAAATAATGTTAAAATAGGAGTGGAAGACACCGGTCACTTACCTTTAATTTGTACAGCTGTCCTAAGAAGCATGTTTTCTTTTCTTTCCAAGTTTTGCAAATAGTATATAATAAGGGATGCCTAACTGGGGGCCAGTAAATGTTATCAGCTTTGCTTCACTGTAAGAATAAGGTGTGTGTATTGTAAACAATTTCATATTAACACCTTGGTCTCATTAATAACAACCTTCTCTGATACATGTCTTAGTGGCAGGCTATGCTAATTGACTCAGACACTAATTGGGTCAGATGAAAGAAAGTAGACAGCAGTCACTCAAGCAGACTAGAACAGCCTGTTCTCTAACTATTTTTGACAGAGGAACAAAAAAGGAACTTGAAATATTATGGACTAACATTAGCCACCAGTGTGTACTTAATGTGGTTATTTGTAATGAATATTTAAATACTAACTGAAACAAATGTTGGTCCTGCGTGTGTTATTAACCCATCTTCCTCTGTCTCTGTTCTGCACGTATATGATATGAATTTTGATGTCCTGTGACTGTGTAAAGCATGTCTGATTTATTTTAGAAGCAAATCTGTGAGGAAAATACATAAAAAAACCAAGAGCTTCCAAGCTTTGCAGCTATGTATCACTAGGTGGCATTTGCTGAAAACAGTACAGCAATTTTATTTTTACATCAGAAACCTGTGTGAAAGACTAGGTCCTAATGTCATATTTTAGACTCTGATGACCTCTTTCAAATCCTGATGCTTCATTAAGCTTCATTTGTTATGAGCTGACCCAGTCTATTATTCAGAAAGTTTGTGGGCTCTTATTTTCCCGTTTTGATGTATGTTGCGCTGACTTGATCATGAATAAACCTTACTACCCTTGGTCCCTTGTCCTTTGTTGTTTGCATTTGAACATAAATAGAAACCTAGAAGATAAAAATTTCCAGCTAAGGAAAGACATCATTCTAAGAGTATTCATTTATCTACTGTTCTCTGAACAACAACAACGATGACAAAAAAACTTTTTTTTTTTGTGTGTGTGTGTGAACATTGTGAATGTGAAAACTGTGGGTAATTTTAGCTAGTTACATAACCTTAACTTTTTTATTCTTCTTCTCTGTTACAATAGTACTCCCACACAGTCCCTCTGTCGCATCTCAATCTGGGGTTGCCTTGCTGATCAACTAAATGGTGCTCTGCCCTCCCAAGTTTAAAAAACCACAAAACAACAACAACAACAAACAAGAAACCTAAAGCCTCCATGTTCTAGCAAGCAGAACTCACTGCTTGCCCCAGCTCCATTCTTGCAGTTTTACCCTCACATTTTCTGTAACAATTTTCCTGGCTAAAAGGCATAAAGGCTAGAGACGTTTAAAGTTTTTCAAAACCATGTTTCTTCATTTGTGCTGTTTTTGTGACATTGCTGAAATACACAATCTGCCAGTGCTGCTGTTTGCTTGTATGTAACTTTTCATACGTTTTTGACAAATGTTTATAATTTGGGGGTTAGCTTAGAGCAGGCCTGGTGATATTAGCAGTGTTGAGGGAACCTGCTTTCACTCTGAATTAGTTTCAGCAAGTCTCATATCATTGATACAGAGGATTAATAACATTTGTTACATGCTGTCACTAAATGCGCAGTGTACGCAAACCAGTTGTATTTGGCGTTAACTGATGAGGATTTCATGGTGTCGGCTGTACGTGAGGGCTCTCACGGAGGTTGCTGTTGCCACGCAACCTGACTGGGCCGATCAAACCACCTGAACTGGGCAGTGTTTCCTCTACAGGGGCAGCCTATGAAAATAGGTTTGTGTTCTGAGGAGAAAAAAAAATATCTGATACTGATTCATTCCTTCTTTCTTTTGCTAACAATTCCAGTTTTCTCTGGGAAAGGGCAAAAATGGGTTAAAAATAAGCTGAAACCAGAGCTAATACATTCAAGACTTATTTAATCTGTTTATCCTTCAAACCTCGTTAAATCTTTTGTTCTTAAATGTCCGTTAGGTTCCACCCTTTTGTCCAAGTTGGACCAACGGCCAGAGTTGGGCTGAACATCAATGTTTGCTTCCTCCTGCAAGCTGCCAACCGACCTCACAAGTCCTCAGCCGCCTCTGGGGGATGAGAGGGCCTGTGGTGAAAACTGCAGCTTGGGGCTGTGGCCTCATAGCAGGTTTTAGGAATAATAATAATAATAATAATAGCAGTAAATCTATACAGCAAACAGCATACCTTCTAATTTAATACTGGTTATCATCACATGATGTGTCAGGAGCATTTAACTAGTGCTTCCCTGATCTGTAGGAACAAACAGAAATTAAGCTTTCTATTCAGAGTAATCCACCAAAATATAAATAATAAGGTGTTTCCTCCAAATATACTCATTTGGCAAGATGAAGTTAGTATCTATCAAGAGCCTTCACTTTATTTCACTTTTCTTTCACTTTTTGGTAACATCGGTAACCTTCTCCAAATTTTCTAAAGTGAATTTTTAATGATTTTTTTGTAGTTTATAGCAGTAAACGGACTTATCCTGCAAGTGCATTTTGTTGCTTTGAACAAAAAATGCTTTTAGATCACCTTTATTAGTATTTTTTCAAGGTACTCAGACGTACTGGCAACATGACTTCATTGGTGTCTGACTAGCGAGAAGTTGGTAATATAGTCAAATCAGATGATATTATGGAAGTTTCAGCAAACTACAGTGGTTTCATTTGGTATAGCACTTCTAATCATCTTGGGGGTCTGAGTGAAAGCAAACATGTAAACTCATGTTAGGGTATGAAGTGTCATCTACAGTGTTCAGAAATTGTCATAATGATGGTGTGATGCTCAAATAGCATGTGCTTATATTAATATGTTATTAGGCCTAGTTTTCATTTGTCAATATATGTATGTGACATTGAAAAAGAGACACTAAAGGGGATACTGCTTATACAAAGCTGAATATTCAAATGAATAATTACATATTTCCACATAAATACAATTAAGTCATAAGCTGAACCCCTTCACTGTTGAGCACCAGCTGCTGAGGCAGAGAGGGATCGGTTTGTTCTTTAATTTTGAGAATTTATTTATTTTTTACAGAGAATTCAAATGTATTGAAACACTGTTTTTTTTAGGTTACATCTTAGGAGTGACGCCTATTTGTGATAAACTTCCTTGATCCAAAATCATTGCTAGTTAGAAAAGAATAAAAGGAAGCCAACAAACAGAACCAGCAAAGCTTGTATTTACAAAGCGATCAATAACTAGGAGACTACAGTATTTTTGGTGGAGTGTGGTTCAAAACTGGTTTATGTCCTTATTATGAGAGCCTAAGACAGATCTGGGTTGCCAACACACGATGGGAGAGGAAAGCAGCTGTCTCTCCCTTCCCATGCCCTTGCCCTGCTGATGCCAAGATATCTTAAATCGGGGCCCTCTTCCAAAGAGTACTTCTCTCCTATGCAAAATCAGAAGGAAGGAAGTCTTTGAGAGCTTTTCAGGGGGCAGATGGGGGGGAAAGTGTTTTATTTTCTACCCATTCACGGTACTTTTTTTTGCAACTTGTGCAGTTAAGTCATTAGATACTCCACTTAGCAGCGAACCAGCAAGATTACAACCAGCCCGTGGGGGCCTACAGAAGGGTTATTGGCTATTGTTATTGTTCTGCTTCTTCTTCCTGGGCCAAACTCACAGACATGGTGACATACACTCAGTTCGCAATGTGTGTTTGTGCATGGTAGACTAGAGGAAGACAAGGCCAACTGCTGGGAATACCATTACCAATGTATGAATCAGAGTTGAAAGCCTCATGTTGTTTTTACTTAAAATGTTCTGAAAATGTGAACTGAAATTCTGTTTCTTTTCTTTTCTTATTTTTGGGGGTTTTTTTGAACTCCATTGGAACTGTGCTCCAGTTTTTGTTTTCGAAGTTGCACCTGCTGCAATTTATTTAGGGGAAAGTACTGTGAAATGTTGTGGGTGTTTTTTGTTTGTTTGTTTGGTTGGTTGGTTGGTTTTTAACAAACGTGCAGCAAATTACATTAGTGTGTTTAAACCTAGATCTATGTGTACATTTCACAGCTGCCCATTATTGTTCAGTGCTCATATGTAGCTTGTTTGCATTATCCTGATATTTTTGGATCCTAGTCAAATCTTTTCTTTCTTTCTTTCTTTTTTTTTTTTTTTTTTTGTTTTTCCTAAGTGGTTAATGGCTTGGGGAGGCAGATCACACTACGTTGCTTTGCTGCACAAGCTTAGGTGGTGCTTTTGTTCAAATCCACTGCTTCCCTGTGTATATGAACTTCTAGCTACACAACACTGGCTGTGTACAACGCCATGTAGCTAGCAATATCAAAATCAATGCCTCATCCTTTTTTCTTTCCAGGAAGTGCTTGTCTCCTTTTCCCATCCATCTTTTTCTTCTTCCCCATACTTCGTTTTTCCTTTCTTCCTCCAAAGCAGGGAGAAGGTGTCTCCTGNTGTTTGTGGTCGATAACAGCACTGAGTCTCTCTGTTTTTCTCATTCCTGCTTTTTGTTTACCTCATGACTTCTGTACCGGTCCTCAAAAACACTCTGCAGTTTTCCCCTCAATAACTAATTAGGCAAAGGTAGGTCAGAAGGAGAAACTTCTAGCAACAGTAGTAATGCCTTAAAGAATTAAAAAAGGAGAAAAGTCAAGAAGCGCTTTTTCCTTAAATATTTATAATGAGAGAACAGTTCCAGCTAACATAATGAAATGAGAAAAATACTAGTCTCTCTTAGGCTGGAGTTCAATCTAGGCCTGTAGTGTCAGTAGAAATCCAGTAGGTTTGGTTTTGCTGTTCTACCTTCTCTCCCCTGAGCAGCAAATGAACTTTATCCCTGAACTCCTGTATCTGAGGAAGGGGAAGGGGGAGCAGAACTGAGATTAGATATTCTTAGTATAGTAATACCCCTGCTCCTTTCCTAAATTTGCCTTGAATCTTTACCAAATGTCCTCAGAAAATGTTGATACACTATTTCTGGGAGGATTGAGTGGTACTTTTTTTTATATATATTAATGAGGGTTTTCTGGATGCTGATGTCTGCCATTTGTGCTGAGGTTTTGAATAGGTTCATCAGTGTTTTGAGAAGCCTGAGATGGTCTGATTATGGTGATTTGACTCAGGTTCCACAGTAAAATCTCATGGGTAGCAGAGGGAACAGAAAGCTTTAACAGTATTCAGATAAAGTTAACACACTTCTCATCAGTATATTTATGACAGATGGACAATGAATTGCATGTTATATATTGCCTTACATAAGCAATAGACTTAAAATCATTGGCTGTCTGTCAAAGCAGTCTATTGTATTTCCTGCCAGGTTGTGAATGTCTTGGATGACCTCAATGACTAAAAATCAAAGCTAGGCCACTCAAATAACATTCAGTCATTGTATTGCATTGATTTCTTCTTTCCTCCTCAGATAAGCAAGAATGGGAAAGGAACATTTCTCAGCAGTTGTAGTTACTGGCAGAGTATTGTAACAATGTGCTGGAAATCTCTAAGAATAGTGAGTCAATGGAGCCAGAGTATCAATGATGTGACTATCTGCGGCCTCTTTTGTTCCTAGCGCTCCCACCATTGCTGGTACTAACTCCCACTCGCTGAAGAAAATCCAGTCCTTTTCTAAATCTGCATTGTTTGGCTGCTAGAAAATCAAATAATAATTTCGTTGGTTTTATTCTATAAAGTGTAGTGTTCAGATGAACTTGCAGTTGCCATGAATGAAGGAATTGACATCTGCCTTAACACTGTTGTTTCAAAGTTTCCAGCTCTTATATGGGAAAAATCCTTTTTTTTTCTTTTTCTTTTTTCTTTTTCTTTTTCTTTTTCTTTTTTCTTTTTCTTTTTCTTTTTCTTTTTCTTTTTCTTTTTCTTTTTCTTTTTCTTTTTCTTTTTCTTTTTCTTTTTCTTTTTCTTCTTTTTCTTTCTTTCTCTTTCTCTTTCTTTGTCTTCCTGATAGTTCTTGGCAGGCAAAACATAGCCATTTGATTATTGTTTAACCCAGCTCAAAGCAACACTGGTTAATAGAATAAGATAAGTGTCCTCTTTCCCTGTTTATGTTCCAACCTGTTATGGGGCTGCTTGCTGAAGACAGCAGAAAATGTCCTATCACACAAGCAAGCTTCCTTTCATTGTCTGTTTCTTTAGTGGTTCAAATATTCCACTCATGTTATGTAATCTCTTTATTGTTACATTAAGGACAATTATTGTTTATTTGTTTGTTTCAAATTAAAGCTTAAAATCTGAGGATACAGCTTATTTCCCATACCCCTGAGGTGCCAGCTCACTTCTCTTCAGTGTCTTCTATCTTTCAAAAAAGGGCTGTACTTTTGAGGAGAATTTCCTAAGCTACTTGCATCAGAAACCACCACCTACATCTGTGGAAGGCAGAATGCAGACATTAGGAAAGATGCGGTCTTGATGTTGCAGTCTATAAAAGGACAGACTGTGAAGACTCCATCCTTGGAGATACTCAAAAACAGATTCAAGTGGTCCTGGGCAGCTGGCTCTAAGTGGCCCAGCCTGAGCAGGAGGTTGGACCATATGACCTCCAGAGGTGCCTTCCAACCTCAACCATTCTGTGAGTCTGCAAAAGTGTTTTTTATTCAGGTGTGTCAAAAGTAAGAGAAGCTGAAGATTCTCCAGAACAGTGGAATGGATGTGCCAAATAGTGGAAGCTTCTTTCCCCCCTCCAGGTTTTCCGTGGAGAATGGCTTATATCATAAAAATGGAATGATGTAGTTACATATAATGTACGTTGGAACCTTAGTTCATATAAAATTCTCTTGGTATTTATCAGCCCACGTTATTAAAAACTATTGCTTTTTATTAATACTGCTGTTTGCTTTCAGAATTGTGTTTATAGTATACTAGATATTTTTGTTTCTGTTGCCTTTTTTATTTAATGTGTTAGGTGGTATTTGAGGTGAGGTTGTTTTGGGAAAAATATGTGTGGTTTTACTAAGGTATTGCAATATAATGCTTGCTTTTTTTGGTGGAAAATAAAAGGAAATTTGATTTGAGTAGTGGGTTGCAAACATGAAATACTTCATTAAGTATCTGGGTAAGTTGTCTGGTATCCAGTGTCCATTAATAATAGCATCTTTGCTCTGTTGAATCCTGATTGCATGTTCCTAAGCATTCTTCAGTGTACCACTTGTCTCTATTAGCCTTGTCACCTGATTAAATCTTAGAAATGGCCTTTGTGAGATGATTAGCTCCATTAATACTGCACTTTCTTTCCTAGCCATAATTTCCTGTGAACTCTAGCCTGGAATAATACTTTTAAAGTCAAATGTGCAGTTAGCTAATACAAGAGGTTTGTATTCACAGTTGCAAAGCTGGATGCTCATCCTACCAGAAATGTGTCAGAACTGTAAAATCCATTTGTGAATGCATTCTAGTTAAAACAAGATCTGTGCAGTGGTAATAGATGCTGTAGTGCATGAAAATCAGATAAATCTCATAGGTCAGTATCTTTTTTTTCTGGCATTACCGAAGGCCTTCTATAGACCTCAGTAGGTTTGTTATCTGATTTAATAACCTACAGAAAGGAGGTTAAGCCTGTTCCCTTCCAGACAATGCCCAGCATTTTGAGAAAACTGTATTTTTGCTGTGGGAAGTGATAGCACTACAATAAGGATATTCAGGATCCATGCAGTGTTTCATGTTTGGATTTACCTGAAGAGAGACAGTATGCTATTCTTTGAGCTTGAAAGAAAACAAGTAAACATACTATATCACCCTGGAGCAGCCAAAGGAATTACCTGCCTGGCCTCTTGATTATTCTCATTGCCTCACAGTAAAAACACCTGCAAGAGCATTCATCGGGTGGTTGCTAAAGGATCTGTTATAAGGCACAGTAGTATGAAAGTAGCAGCTGAGTGTTCTTGGCACATCTCTACAGCACCCAGACAAATGTCATGTAGCTTCTACCTCTAGTATTCAATCTGGAAATCTGGGTTAGGAGAACATCTTTTTTTTGGAAAAAAAGAAATAATAATCTTGCTTACTGTGGGGAAATCATGCAGGGCTCTAGCAAAAGATTGGCTCATTTTTAGGTTAGGAGACTGCCACTAACAAATTGCTGTGCTATAACTTGTCAGAGCAAGCATCTAGAGATAAAAGTGCTTGAAATTATCTCTGCATAAAAATAACAGCAATGGAAGAGATTTGTGTTTGCGAAAGTAGCAGAGCATTGCCTGAACTTCGAAAAAGTTTCAAACATTCAAATCTGGGGTTTAGCTCTCTTCTTCCTCAGGAGACCTGTTTTTTTTATTAGCCCAATGGACATGAATTAGTTGGTGATTAGCAGTTCAGTCTCTGGCATAGATCTTTGTGGAAAAATGAAAGACAAAACAAACCCACACTGTTACTGAATATGCTATATAGTAACCCAGGGTGGAAAAGAAAAAGTTTGGACACAAGATGGCAGGTAGGCATTTTTGGCTCTCCTTTTCCCTGCTAAATCCCACATATTCTTCTTCTGCCTCATTTTAAGGTTGCACTTGGTGTTTTTATTAGAGATGATTAAACAGAAATAGCTATTTATATGTAATATTTTATATGAAGTTGCTGAAGAAATTTGTAATACAGCTTCAGATTGAATATGTATCTTTCACCAACAAAATGCATCTTCCTTCTCCCATCTTCTGCCTATTGCACATGGCTGGAAGAAGGCAAAACTTCTATAATAAACAGTTTACTTACAAAGAGGGAAGTGATGCTTGCGGGGAAAAATAAAATTTTAATAGCTTTAGCATCATTAATTACTGAAAGCATGGATTCCCTCCACATCTTGTTGCTTTCTGATAAAGCAAGCAGCATTATTTGGGATAGATAGCAAAAGAAAGTCTCATTGTAGCAAATACTTACATATTAGTGGCAGAACGTATATAATGCCTAACTTTTATGAAATGTTTCCAGTAACACTATGGCTTTGTAAATCTTTTCACTCATGATCCCCTGATAGCAATTAGAGTCTGCTCCTTCCAGTATACAGAAGTTTTTCATAATGAAATAGCAGCCTTAGTATTATTTTTCTCATAAGCATGTTGCATTGTTGAGAAAGGAAAACATTCTTGTCAAAGGCACTTTTAAAGTCTGCTATTGATGTGAGGTTTTAAGAAGAAAAGATATATTTGTATCATAAAGATTTGCCTTGGCTTGTCTCCTTGGAGGGTTAGAAGGAGGGAAAGCAAGGTGCATTATTAATGCTGTGCATTTCTCATGTAGCTCATCCATACCTGTCTTTCAAATTCAGCTAAATCCATTAACATTATTAATTGCTGAACATTTCAGATGGGAGTTTAATATCCCTTTTTACTTAAGAAGTGTAGAGAATTTTACTGCAAACCAAAAGACAGATAGCATTGAGTGAGCTTTGTTTTAGTATAAGCATTTTGCAGCCTTTTCCACACGTGCCCTTTACTTCTAATGTGGTTTGACATTGCCATACAAAGAGGTCTTTGTTTTTGTTTTATTTCAGGGATGATGCCTTATAGATCTTTTTGAGCAAATGCTTATTAGGTTCTAAGATGAAGGCATCGTTCTTTTTCTACATAAAATACATCAGAATTGTACCTCTCTGTGTCCAGTTCCATTCTGCATCACAACCGCACTCATGACTTAGATATCAATAGAATCAAGGTCCAAGATAATCATCTCCCTCTACAATGTTTTTTTGTATTAAAGATTTGAGAGGGAACCTCATTTATGGCTGAACAAGTGACTGGTTTTTTTTGTTGTTGTTTGTTTGTTTTGTTTTGTTTTTTCTTCTTCCACTGGAGGGGAAAATATTTAATAAAGCATAACAGGTAAATAACTGAAGGCAGAAAAGATAAAGGATGGCAGGGGCTGCCACTGGAGACCTATCCTTGTGGTTCAGAAGGCTTCACTTCACCAAGAAATCTGACGACATGCATATAAACTTGCTACTTTAAGTACTCTTCTAAAAGTGCAATAGATCGGTTTCCTGTTTCCACAGCCACTGGGTAACATGTTTTATTACAATTTGAACAGAATATATCAGGTCCTGCTGCAACACGTTACCTTCCAGGGGAAAAGATACCATAGAATGGATGAGATGAGCCAGGAATATACACCTCAGAACCAAACCATGACTATGAAGGGACCTGTAAGCTTTCAAAAACATATTGATGTAATTGTAAAGGACAGAATACATCCAAACAGGTGTCCTGAATGAGTTTGAGTTATTATTAGTAGCTTTACTACAAACCGAGACTGAAGCTTTAATCAATAACATTGTAATATTTTGTTGAATAATTCTAATAAGTGCTTTACTTTTCTCTGGCAGATGAACGGGAAGATGTTCAAAAGAAAACATTCACAAAATGGATAAATGCACAGTTTGNNTTATTTATAAATCAAAATATGTTTTGTGTATTTTTCAAAAAAACTGATATTCCTCCACTGAGGCTTATTTTTCAATATAACAATGATACGTTTCAGGTATTACTGAGCGCAGCTGACTGATTTATTAGAAAAAATGTTCAAGTTTCCATTCCTACTGAAATCAAGGGAATAAAATTTAAGAAGCCATCCTCTTCTCAACCATCTCTCTGCCTGGATTTACTTTGCCTTTTCTCAAACTAGTTACACACATGCTTTACTGTTTGTTGGACTCCTTTCTTGTGTTCCTAGTGTAATGAGGAGTTTCTTCTA
>VXAL01008364.1:0-18903 GCA_013399475.1 Chauna torquata | reverse complement strand
GTCCCATGGACTTGTGACATTCCAGATGGAGGAGCAGGTCTCTAACTGTCTCTTCCTGGATCACAGGGGGGGATTCTCTGCCTGAATCACAGGGGACGTCCTGGTCAGGGAGTAAAGTACCCTGAGGATAACTGGTCCGACTATTAAAGACAGATGTAAAGAACTAAAAAGCTTTATTCAGCCCAGTGCCCTGATTTTGTCTGGGATAGAGTCAATTTTCTTCATAGCAGCTTGCATGGTGCTATGTTTTGGATTTGTGGTGCAAACAATGCAGATAACACACCAATATTTTAGCCATTTCAGGACAGTGCTTACATAGCATCAAGGTCTTTTCTGCTTCTCACACTGCCCTGCCAGCAAGAAGGCCTGGGGTGCACAAGAAGCTGGGAGGGGACACAGCCAGGACAGCAGATCCCAAATGACCAAACAGATACTCTATACCATATGACATAATGATCAGCAATAAAAACTGATGGGGAGTGTGGGGCGGGGAGTGTTGCCAGGGCTGCCATTAGGCATTGATCGGCTGATGGTGAGTGACTGCTTTTTGCATCACTGTTTTTCTTTGTGTGCGTGTGTGTTGAACTTGTTTCCTTTTACTTAATCCTTTCCTTTTCACTTAATCTCAACCCATGAGTTTTCTCTCTTTAGCCCTTGCGAGTATCTCCCCAGTCCTGTTAACATACAACAAAAGAGTAAGAAGAGAAGACAAAATGACCACTTGGTGGAAGTATACAGCAAGGAAATTGAGGGTACTGCTCAGGAGAGAAGGGGTCACTTCTCTGTTTTTTCAACATAAGTATTTCACAAGCATTATTCATGATATTGCAAAGCAGTATTAAGTATGATCTAAAACGCAAAAGGAGACAGTAGATTTGGGGACTGGATAGAAGGAAGAATTTTTATGAATGAAGACACTTAGTTATCCAGTCCACAGCCGTTATTATTGGTAAATAATATGGACATACTTCTGTCCAAAACAATACTGAAAAACTGTTCTTGCTAACACCCACTAAAACATGGCCAATAGCCATGGAATTGCTGTAGTACCTAATTTAACTGCAAAACTGTGGTTTTGCACAATTTATTTTTGTGGCAATACAGTTAAAATATAAATGTTGAGCACAAGCCTCTGAGTTTTAATTGTGTCTATTGTACCACAACAGTCATGATTCAAGTGAATTTAGTTACTAAATAATGGAATAGCTAAAGTGTGCGTGTACTCAAGTTCAAATGTGCAAAAAGTATCTGTACACACACATGCACTTTGAATGCTTTTATCACATTTTTTTTTAATTGCCTTGGCTTCAGACGGTGCTAAGCAGCTATGTGCTTCTATTCTGTATTTAGAGCTAGCAGTTTCTTTTAGCAGTGGATTAACTTATGCTTAGTACTTAGTCTAGGTCAATCGCCTGTTTGCATGGCATCAATTTTCTTGTGAAATTCTTCTGGGTTTTCTTCTTTTTCCTAGTTACTGTCCTGCTCAACTTTCATCCTTCCAGTAGTAAAGCCCTCAAAAGACTCCTAAGGATTTCCAGTGTTTCCTAAGGAACAAAGTCAATTGCTTTCTTTTTCTGCTCACAAACTTTTTTCTGTAACACAAGCATTCTGTGACAGTGTTTGACAGTGGTTAACAAGAGACAATTGATATTTCTGTTGTTCATTCCACATTCCTATTCCTGCACATTCAATTCTCAAATCCCATTTTTCCTTCCCATATGACTCTTCCCATGTTCATTTTCATCACTGTTTAGCATATGTTTTCCAGGGAACGACAGATTCAAGAAAGCCAGCTTGAAGTCTTGTAATTGAAATTGACTCTTTTAAAATGAAGTCAGTGATTGCAAATTATTGTGGTTTTAGTGATTCATCATCAAAAGAACGTAATCTAGATGTGAAATTTAATTGTTTCTACTTATTAACCCAATAGTCTCTGGAACTCACCTTACACATTAGCACCCATAGTTTAGGCTATAAGGCATTTAGTTTTATTTTACTGTTGCCAGCACAAAACTTAGCCTGAGTTTGCCACAGGTAGAAATTAGTGAAAAACTCCACATCTCACAAAAGACTGTTTCTCATCCTAACTAGATCTCTAGGGCTAACACAGTAAAATGCGGCACATAGTTTTTGTATTATTAAATTCACCACTTTTGATTATGTTGAATATGAAACGAGACTTTTTTTTTTCCCTGCTGATTTTTCAGAATCAGAACTCATTTTTAGAGCAAATATCCTTTCAAATCTGCCTGTAAACAATTGTAAAGGCAAGGTAGGTAGATAGTACTTTAAAGAACTATGAAAAATTGTTTGCTAGGATGTATTTTAGAAGGTTGCATTGTGAAGAAGCAAGAACAGAGCTGGTAAACACTCCTCAATTCTAACTGAGTCCCTCTAGCTATCTGCTGGGCTCAAGCATTTCATTTGCCTCTTTCTTCATTGTTTCCCTGTCTTTAGCTTGAACCACAATATAGATTTTTTTTTATCTACTGCATTTTTAGCATTCCAAAAACTATAGGGACAGACATCTTTTTGTCCTCAGAACAACCACACAGCCTGCTATTGAGGAGGCATGCCAACTGTGTCTGTTTATTCGGGCATTATGGTTTTATTATTTCTTACACTCTTTCATTTTAAATAGAAGTTTCAGAGGCTAGGGCTTGGTTTTCTGAATACACAACAATGCTTCATGGGTATATTGGGATGGTTTCACAGTTAATATCTGAATGTGTAAAAAGATATGTAACTACAAAGAATCTTTTTTAATATAAATCTTCATCCTGTTGCATGGAAAAGACTTCAAGATCTCACTAGTACAGTAACTGTAATACATTACAAAATCATCACAATAGCCTAAAGTGATATTATAATTAAGCCTATTTATTGTTAGGGATTGTGCCCAATGAAGCAATAAAATGAGATATTACAGTAACTTAGAAAGTAACGCAAGAAATTCTTATAGGGCAGGTGTATGACCATGGAAACAAAACAAAATAAGATCGGTGTTTTGTAGTCTCAGCTTCAATGTCTTCTCCTGCCATTCTTACTTTTAATTCCTTCCCCTTCTCCTCGCTTTCTTGCCCACACCTCTCTACCTTCCTCTCTTCATTCTCAGACTTAACTTCTCCAGCACCTGAAGCTGATGCCTTTTCTTTTCTGTCATGAAGGCTGCCATTCTTGTCTACTTCCTGATTCACATAACTTGCATGCATTCTTTCCACTCAGCTTTCAGGTCTGAGTATGCTTTTTGTTTTGGGTGGATTGATGAATCTTCAAATTGAAGCACCCACACAGCTCAGGACTTTTCTCTCCTCATCTTCACCAGATTCAACCAGGTAACTGAACTACCGCAAGTTCAAGTTAGTTCATGGTTACAACCTCTGGTTATAGCCCAAGGCAGTTAGCTCTTTCCCCTTCTTCCTACCTCTCCTGAACCTAGAGTCTTTCTACTGATGTTAGTAATTAGAAATGTCAGTGACTTTTCTGCCTTTTTTCCTGAATAAAGGTAAAGATATACCTGATGGACTGAAGGTAGAAGTGAGAGCAAGCATTTGGTGCAAGAAAATGTAGTGATTTAAAAAAGAAAAAAAAGCTCCTATCTGTATATGTGACTCACTCTATAAGAGCATCTTCACCCCAGAGTGGATCTTTCTGTGTCACCCATGGGGCACTTAGAACACTCTCGTAGATCCCTGACTGGCAGATCCAATTCTGGACTGTTTAAGATGAATTTATCCTGTTATCAGACCTCCCATCAAGAGCAGAAAATAGTATGGTTCTCAGGTTATCCTGCCTCCAGCTTTCTAAACTTCTCTGAACCAATAAGCTCTTGCTATGCTATAGTGTTCTTATGTTTTCAAATTGAACTTGTGCTTTTGATGATTACCGGTACTACTACTAACTTCTGGCAGATAGTCTTTTTTCTAAACAAAAACTTTCTTCATGTTGCTTTAATCCACAAGCCACACTGGTCACTGGTAGTACCATCAGAGATCATTTGGTGTAGTGAAGCTTTAGATGGACAAGTTTATTTTTCAAACTAAGTAGAGTCTCTTTGTAAGTAATAACCCTTCCACATGAATTTTCAAGATGGCCAGTGAAATTAACACTGTTGCAATAAGTTTTTCTGATGATCTTTTTTTCATGTAATCACATAAAACTGGCAACATTTTTTTGAAGATGGAATATCAATCTATGAAGCAAAACTTCGGCCTACCAAACTGTTATGGGAGAATTCAGTATTCACATAATTTAAAAGATCAAAGTCCAGGTTCAATGTCACTTCAGGACAGGTATCAAGAAAATACTTTTCTGAAATCTTCCTAGATTCACAACCATCTTGAATGTATAAGCAATGCTTGTAACAACATCTGCTAAACACGCATCAATGCATTTAATTCCACATTTTTATGAATCATACATATACTGGAATCTAAGAGCTATCTAAAAGATAATTGCCATTTTTGTGTGACAGCTGGAAGGCGCATCCAACACTATATCACTTTCAATGTGCTGATCAGTGTTACGCTTGGAAAAGCAAACACACTGTATAGAGAAGAGAAGGAAGTCAGAGATTCTGTCACAGAGAAAAAGCCAGAGGTCCTCTCACTAACTTGTGGACTCAGGAGAGCAGAGCTGTCATCTGTGCCTTAAAGATAAGAAGGGAGTCAGCTGATAAGGATTGCTTCTGACATCTCCCACACACACACTGCCAACCCCTCTTCCTGCCTCAGTAGTTAGAAAAAGTTTACAGGAAAACCTTTTGTCTTTACTTTCAGTAGTTGATAAGGGTGTCTTCAAAGAAACTTACATGCTGGCAGGCAAAAACAACTTCATGTATACAGCACCATATTAATGTATACATGAATACTTCACATATTCACCTCACAAGATCCCCAGAGCTGTACAGGCTGTATATTCAATAAAGACAAGTGACTGCACACTAACAGCATGCAGACTCCTCCAAGGAAGACCTTTCTCAAGGCTTAAATGCATATACAGACATTCCACTGACCTGTGGCACCTAACACAAAGAAGACTTCCATATCCAATTAATAATGTGGAAAATATGCTTACCTGGCTTATTGCTGCCAGAGGAAAATGTACTTTGCTCTTACCCTGAGTTTACTAGATGCAGGAAGGTCTGTTTGAAAATGCACATAACTACAGTGTCTGAATTACTCGGCTTCAGTTACACAGTCAAACAGATTTTTATGGAGCACGAGTCACGTAATTTTGGATAAACTGTTTGGATATCTCAGAACACAGGCACAGAGAGTGCACCTATGTAATGAATCCACATTTTCTCCAAAGCAATACATGAATTTTGGAGTAAATAAGTTTTAACACCTTGTTTTGTTCTACAACATTGCCATTTTCCCACTGAACTCTTTAACAAACTCTGCTGCATCAGAATGTTACTCACAAGCACACTCTCCAAAGGAAATCATAAGCAGAGCAATTATGCAATGCTATTATGGTCTGTAATCATTTAAGAGAGGAAGCTACCTCCTGCATCATTTGTACCAGGATGAGGAAGAAGTCAAGGCATTTAATGCCTTTTCTTTGCCTCAGCTTTTAATATTAATGGTAGATCTGGGGCTGCCTGGTCCTCTGAGTTGGAGGAGTACGACTGGGGCAGCAATGACTTTCCATCTGTGCTCACGGAAACTGTAAGGAAGCAGTTGTATCAACTGAATGTTCGTAAGTCCATGAAGCCTGACGGAATTCACCCTAGAGTACTAAAGAAGTTATCAGATGTTATAACTGGACCCCTCTCAACAACTTACCAAAGGTCTTGGGAGTCTTGGAAGGCCCAGGCTGACTGGAAGATTGCTACAATGCGTCCTCTCCCATGCCACAAGAAGAGCATGAGAGAAGACCCAGAAAACTACAGATCTATTAGTCTAACTTCAGTCCCTGGAAAAGTTATGGATAAGATTATTCTGGGTGCTATTGAAAGGCATTTAAAGAACAAAGCTATTATTAGGAATGGGTTCGTTAAGGGAAAGTCCTTCCTTAGTAATTTGGTCTTCTACATAAGGTCACCCACTTAGTGGATGAAAGGAAGGCGGTGGTTGTAGTTTTTCTAGATTTAAGTAAGGCCTTTGATACCATCCTTCATAGTATCCTACTGGAGAAATTCTCAGAGTTGAACTGGTTCATGCTATGATGCACGATAAACTGGCTGAACAGCAGACCTCAAAGTGTCATAGTGAAAGGGACTACATCTGGCTGGTGGCTGGTCACCAGCAATGTTCCCCAGGACTCAGTTCTAGGGCCAGTCCTGTTCAACATTTTTACCAATGATCTGGATTCATGAGTTGAATACAGCCTTAGCGAGTTGCTTGATAGCAAGTTCCTAAACTATGAGGTGCTGTTGACTCTGTGGAGGGATGACAGGCCTTGCAGAGGGATCTAGATAGATTGGAGCATTGGGCAATCGGCAACAGCATGAAGTTTGACAAAGGAAAATGCCAGGTTCTGCACCTGGGACAGAGCAATGCCGGACACAGGTGCAGTATGGGAGATGAGTGGCCTCAGAGCAGCAGAAAGGGATCTGGGGGTGCTGGTTGACAGTAGACTCAACATGAATCAGCAGTGTGCCCTGGCAGCCAAGAGGCCAAACCGCTTTATGGGGTGCCTTAAACACAGCATAGCCAGTCAGTCAAAAGAGATGATTCTCCCACTATGGTTAGTGTTGGTGCAGCCTCACCTTGAATGTTGTGTGCAGTTCTGGTCTCCACAATATAAAAAGGATATTAAGATACTTGAATGTGTGCAGAGGAGGGAAACAAAGCTGGTAAACGGGCTGGAACACACGTCCTGTGAAGAGAGACTGAGGACACTTAATTTGTCTAGTCTGGAGAAAAGAAGGCTAAGAGGTGACCTCATTGCTCTCTACAAGTTCTTGAGCAGGGGAAGTGCAGAGGTAGGTGCTGGTCTCTTCTCCCTGGTAACCGGTGATAGGGAATACGAGGGAACAGCATAAAGCTGCACCGGGGGAGGTTCAGACTGGATGTTAGGGAAAATTTTTTACCGTGAGGGTGGTCAAACACTGGAACAGGCTTCCTAGCAAGGGGGTTGATGCCTCATGCCTGTCAGTGTTTGACAGGCATTTGGACAACGTCCTTGTTAATATGCTTTGACTTTTGGTTAGCCCTGAAGTGGTCAGGCAGTTGGACTAGGTGACCTTTGAAGGTCCCTTCCGACTGAACTATTCTAGTCTAGTCTAGTCTAGTCTAGTCAGAATAAGCAAGAATTGATTCAACTCACCAGTGTGATCTTGTCTTTGAAGCAGAAGATTCATAAATTGGTGAACATGGTAGGAATAACAAAAAAAATAAATTGCATATTCCAGAGAACTAACTTCAGATTAGTCCTGAAGCGGTCAGGCAGTTGGAGTAGATGATCTTTGAAGATCCCTTTCAACTGAACTATTCTATTCTATTCTATTCTATTCTATTCTATTCTATTCTATTCTATTCTATTCTATTCTATTCTTGCAAGACAGCTTTCTAAACATCCCAGGGCTACTGAAACTTATTATTTCAAAGACCAGTGCTCTTCACTGAAGTAGTAGCACCACTTTCTGAAATATTCCATGAGTACTTACAATAAGCTTGTAATCCAAATACTTTTCAAGATATGTCATGATTGGTTTACAAGGTGTGGAAATATTCATAGATATATACACATTCAAAGTATTTTTAGATAGTGTATGGTGGAGGATCCATATGGTGTGGCAATACCAATGTAGAATTTTGTTAATTTATGTGGTAAAGTTACATTTAACCATGAAGAACCAGAGGATCTGTGTAAAAGATACCGGCTTATGAAACTTTGTTAACTGCAGTCACATCCCACTGGCATAGTGACAAAAAGGCTTTTTTTGGTGTTCTCAAGTTATGTGTTAAAACTGAATACTCTAGCCAAGATTTTATTACCTGTTTTAATTGAAATCATACTGCATTCTGCATGATCATAGTCATTGTATGATCAAAAAGGGAACAAATTCCATGCCCACAGAGCTTATAAAGCTTAGATAGTGTTCATTAGAGAAAGTAGAAGCTAAGGTATCTTCAACACTTAAAGCTTGGGAGCTGTTAGATGGCATAATTATGAAGATGCGAGAGCTCAGACACGTATATAAGGCAAATAAATAAACAGTATATTGCCATGAAACAATTTGTGCAGGCAGTTCATAAAGATATCTCCATTGTAACATCGCTTGTAGTTAAATCTAGTCAGGTCTCCACACACATATTCCTACCATTTCTTTGTCTACACTATGAATTCAACTACTGAAAAATGTTTGTGAGAGAGTACTAGAAAGGCAGCTATTGTGAGAAAAGATGTAAAGAAGGGAAGAGAGAAAAGGCTCAAAGGCAAAAGTGGCAGAAACACCCAAAAGACTCAAAGATGTGTTGAAACGAAGGATTACAAAGGCTGAATTTTGTTACATATTTCCATTTCTCAGTTTGCATAAAAATATGGGATCTGACTAGCTGGAAATTACTTTAGGCCACCATGAACAAAGCACCTCTATCTCTGTTGGACAATTTGAATCACAGTAATGCTCTTCCTAGTGATGCAGGAGTCGTGACTACCAAAACGGTGTCTTGTAACTTCCAGTAAGCCAAATCTCTATAATTTATGCAAGAATTATTTCAAATTGGAGTCTAAGGTTAAGTTGAAGAGAGGTGATCTATTGCAAAGGTCAGGAAGGACCTTTTTTTGCAATATGCAAGAATCTTTTTACAGTATTTAGAGCTATTTGGTAAATGCAAAAATATAGCTACCAGTGACCTCAGAGGTAGAAAGAACTGGGAATAAGTTACTAGTCTCAGCCATATAAGAAGTTTTTTGTCACAGTATAACCAAAGTAAGATGTTAAGAAATTATGCAAGCACTACAGGAATACAGAGAAAAATCAGATTGGTGGAGGTGGGAAGAAGATTTGGATTTTAGGAAAGAACAAACATTTGGGAAGATCTGAACAACTGAACAGATATCTATTTATTTTCAAACTAGTGAACACTATATTCCCCTGAGACACTAGCAAGGTAGGGAGGCAAACAGTTCTGTCCTGGTGTTCTGCTAGTTTCAGTCATTTTGACATCAAACTGGTCCCAACTACCCCTCTCAAATCCCAGCTTCCACTCCATCAGGTCTCAGCACCCAACTTCCACTACTCTGTTTTTAAAGTCTTAGGGAAGTGATCCTGTTTCTCATTACTTAAAGTAAATTAACTGCCCTCCTAAATCTCTCCAATATACATTCTTGAGGACGCAAAGACACACTGGCTGCCATCACCTGTGAAGCAATGTACAACTGTAAACAGAGCCGGTAACAAATGATCTTTTTATGCCTCTCAATCCAAAAGAAAAAGAATCAGAAGTGGATTTGTGTTCACCCCTTGAATGGACTTTTGGGTGCAGATGAGAGAGAGCAAAAAGAAAGTCAGCATGTCAGCCTTTCTTCTGGGGGAGAAGGAACAATATGATACATAATCCACAGTATCTTGCAATAGACAGAGGCCTCTAGGCTGTGGCGCATCAGGTTGAAACAGGCTAGTAGTGGTGAAAATATCAGACCAAAACAGACTTGTTGGGTGGGCAGGATAGTAAGGCTGTTGGAGAGAAAAGAAGAAGCAAATAGTTGAGAAGAGGCTGGGGGAGACAGAGCATCACATACTTCTGTTCAAGTAGATTTCAGTAGAGCTCCAAAAGACAGAAAGACCCATGGGTCACAGGGAGATGCAGAAGGGAACAATAAAGCTAGTTTTATGAGAAATAGGGGTACTAGAAAGAGAAGGTGGGTGGAGAGTTGCAGAAATGTATCCTTTTCCCTCCCTCCCATTTTCTTTAAGGGTGTTTTTCTCAGAGCTTTTCCTCACTTTTCTCCTCCCCACAGCAATCAGCCAAGCTGGGAAGAAGAGATTGTCTCTGAACTCAGTAGTGTGCCTTGAGCACAGAAGACTGATAGCAAACAAGTAAACAGAGTTGACAACTGCAGTAACCACGGAGGCAAAGCCTGATCAGTGGCAAGAATGAAGACTATTCCAGAGGTAAGGAAGGTTTGTCTCTTTTTCTTCCTGCCACAGCTACACTTACTACTATTGCCCTAGGGGATTGGAGTAATTCAGTTTTTGAGACTTTTTATCCAGAAGGGTCTTGCTCAGATCTCAGAATTAATGATGTGGGATGTGCTGTGAGGATTTAGGGGTTCTTGTTCTTCCTGTTAGCCATGCAAGGCTGTATTCAGATCTGCTTGAAGCCCTGGCAATAAATAATATTAATTATAATCTGATTATTTGCTTCTTTTATTGTATGTTCATTTTTCAACAAATTGTTTTCAGACGGCACACAGAAACATGTGCAACATTTTTTCCAACAGATAATTGTGAGTAAACATGGCATAGCTTTCTGAATGTGAAAATGGCATAGTAAGGTTAATTGGTCCCCATGTAGTGTAGTGTCCTTTTACTGGTTCAATGTCTTAGAGAAATAACTAGTAAAGTGTTAATTGCATATTTACAGACAAATCATATTGAACTAAACTGTTAGCTCAGGCTTTCTAAAAGGTACAAAACATTCAAATATCGTAGAGATAGTAAGTTTTTCTATGTAACTAGATCATATTAAAAAGAAACATATATTTTGTTATGTTGAAAACTGGTCAGTGTTACAAGAGCTGTCGTTTTATTACGAATCGTCATTCACTTTATATTTATCTCATCTGCATTTTTTCTGGCTAAAGAATTTGCAGAAATGTTTGGTTTGTATATCTATTCTCATATTACTGTGTGATAAAGACTAGCCAACAATCACAATTTTAAATAGTTATTGGCCATTGTGATGTTTCTGACATTTAGTAGGTCAGAATACAATTCAACACACTTTCTGTTTAGTTTCTCGTGTTAGCAGGTAGCATACTTTGAACACAGGCTAAAATATTATTTCTCAAATGACATTTGATGTGCTCAACTTACGTGCTTAAATGATTTGCTGACAAAAGATAAATTTAAGAAAATGCTGAAGTACTGTTGGGGCATTAGCTTGAAAACATAACATCCAATTGACTCATATGATGTACACAATCTGGGTAACAATCAGAGTCATTCAGTCCTGAATAGTCTACTGGCTAATAAAAAATAACCTTAAATTGTCTGGTAAGTAGTTACGAAAAACAGCTCCAATTCTCCCTACTCTTGGTCTCTTTAATTTATTTTCTTTACCTCAAAGTTAAACTCCTCTTTTTTTTCTGTAACAGTACTAAATGCTGGGGAAATGAGAGATGAGGGAGAATTGGGTAGAGGAACTTCAACCTCTGCGGAATTCAGGGACGGCTCACAAACAGAAAGAAGGAGATGCTGAAGGAAAATCAAATTCTTTGGCTGATTTAATTGCCTGTTCAGGATTTAATAACAGTACCCGTCAATATTCTGCTAGCCTAAGTCATGCTTTCATTTGAATTGAATGACTCATGTAGTACACAAATTCAAAATTGTTTATTTTATAATCAAGTACAATTTGAAGTGAGCTTTTAGTGATTTTACAGGCGTTTGATCTCACTTAGCTACAGTGAAGCCATTTAAACACTTGCACAGTCTTCAAAGAAAAGTGTGAAAGAACAAAAACTGTAGTGGAAATTGAATTCATCTTCAGCTTCATGCAAATACTAATCATACTTCTCACCCACTCAAATGAGATCCATATGTAAGAGCTCTGCCAGAGATTAAAGGCTCTCTATCTTTATCCTATATCTTTTAAGCCTTTACGCCCAGGCTTCTTCAAACCATTCACTTGTCTCTTTATATGGGTCATATTGGGTGACTCAACCAAGCCTCAAAAATACCACATAAAGGGCTTCTGCTTCCTGCAAGCTATGCAACATTCCTGCATCTTGTGCTCCGGGAGTTTGTATAGCCCATTTCTAGTTCCACCTAGTTAAATCCACACTTTCCTGACCAAGGATCACTGAATTAGGAAGGGCTCTGTATTTCACTGTCTCTGTTCTGTTAACTAGTTGGTTCATTTGTCGCATGAAAGTGAACTTCATACTAGACAAAGAATCTCATAGAGATATTGCCAAGGTCAGTATCTTTATAAGAGTACTGAAAGGTGTGTGTCCATCTGGATTTCTCTAAGCTGTTTTCATAAAAAGGATGTAAAGGACACAGATAAGTATTATTGCTCTCCTCTGTCTCAAGGCCTGTCAAATCCAGCCCTAGTATCAGAGGCCAGACTAGAAACACATTCCTTAGGGAAGGTGAGGTGTTTGAAGAACACTTTTTATCCTTATGGCTCACAACATAGACCTTAGAATCTAGTTTCTAGTATAGAAGTAGAATCATAGAATCATATGATTCTGTATCATTTCAAAATTTTATTTCAAATCATATGATTTTATGATTCTATGATAACGTGAAACTTTAGATTCCAGTTTTTAATCTAGAGGTATATTACCAATTTCCATTTCCCTTGTCAATGTTCAAGAGGCATTTGGATAATGTCCTTGATAATACACTTTAACTTTTGGTTAGCACTGAAGTGGTCAGGCNCTGTTCTCAGCCAGGTATATGAACAATTTTCTAGATGTTTCACATTGGAATTTTTAGGGAGTCAGTTTAGCTTTCTTACAGATTTTAAAGAAAACCTGTTATTTGAGGCATTTTCCATTTCAAAAGGATCATAACTTATAGGCCAGATGTAGACCTACTGTTAAATACTTCGGCAGAAATTGCAGTGACAGTCTTGCAGTATTGATTTCTCAGCTTCATCATTACCTGCACATTATCAGAGGATATCTACTTCTCTCTTTTGAGTGCTAAATGGCATATATGCATATATCCTCTGACAACACAAGACTAAAGAACTGCAAAATGATAATCATTTTATAATAGGAATAGGCCAGATTTTCAATGTTATATAGTGAATATAAATAATTCACTCTTTCCTAAATGGTGAGAGATGAGGGCTTGCATATTGAAGAACACTGTTCCTTTTTCCTTTTCAGCCAAACAAATTTTCTTTTTCTCAGTTCCCTGCCTTAGTCTGTACTTGAGGAGTAAAAACTAAAGTGTTTTACTACAGAGGCATATGGAAGGAATTTAGATTTCCTCCTTTATATTCCTCCTTTATATTTCCTACACTGTACTTTTCCAGTGCAGTCATGTTGTGTATTTTACACTTTTTAATGACAGGATTCACTTGTATGTACTTGCTCTCCACTTAGTTATTTTGTATCCTGCCTTAAGAAGTCAACAGAATAGGATTATAAAGGGATAAAAGCAGTTAGGCATTTAACCTTTGCTAATAGTTTACAGGAGTCAAATAAGCTGACATTTGCCTTTGAGAAGTTTCTGTTAATGTTTGAGTAAATGGACATTTGAAAGATATCAAATAATAAGGTCTGGGTTTTTTTTTTTGCTTGTATTTGTTTTGTTTCTGTTTTTGTTCTTTCTATTTCTTTCTGTATTTTCTATTCTGTTAAAGTTTTTGTGCAGAGATCACCACCACAGTGTCCAAACATACTCCAGTAGTATATCTCTGGAGATGATTTACTAAGATGACTAACAGCAGGCTGTTCATTTCCTCAGCCTTTCCTCAGGGGAAGGGGTCTATGCTGTGAGGTATATGCCTACTTCTTGTAGGGTTTTATTGTTTTTGTAAAGATCCATGTTTTCTGTCTTTTTTTTCATTTTCTTTTCTTTTTTGGGGGGAGGGGGGAGGCAAATAAAATAAACAATAAGCATGGTGAAAAATGGAGTTTAACATAATCTTTAGCTGCTGCAGGTAAGGGAGCAGCAAGGGCAAACAAGGAAAGAATCTGGAAGCTGAGAGTCATGAAGAGACAGGCAAGAAGTAATGGACTTACCAGCAAGGGGTACAAACCCACAGTACAGGAATGAGGGGAGTAAGGCAGGTCTGGTGACAGTAGCCAGGGTCAACCAAGAGTCTAGATTGCAAGGCAAGTCCATTGTGAGGAAGCAAATCCAAGGTCAAACCCGCAGAATCAATTCTGTAAGTCAGGGTCCAGAACAGTGGGGTATATGGCCATCCATAGGTGTGGTTTTAATGCTGCTGCAGCATAGCTCGGATGGAGATAATGCATGAAAGCTGCAAGAAGCAACTCCCACTGAGGGCACTCAGTGGCATTCAATGGGCACATCCACTGAGGTTTCTTCTAGCTTTTTCTCAAAGAGCTCCAAGGCCTGTCAAGATTTCTCAAACAGCTTTATTTTATTGGAGAGCCAGGCTTGAGCACAGGGAGCTAAGTTGGGGCTGTGGTGGGGGCAGTGCAAACCAGGCCATGACAACGGCATATAAGAATCTCAAATTAGCACTTCCCTCAGCTTTCATGACTATTAGATTTACTCCTTACTTGCTATACTATTTCTTCTCTATTCCTCTTAGTCTCAGGTTTTCCATTATCTTCTGCTTTTTTCCCCTTCTGCCTTCTTTTTCTCACTGTAAACTCTTTTCAGTCATTCCACTTTTCATTTTTCAATTCTTTACCACATCTATTCCCATGTCTGTTCTCTTGTGATATGCTGTAACCTGCTTTTCTCTTCCATGTTCATGTACATCAAAGTAGATAGAAGCAGTGAACACACACACACACACACACACACACACACACACACACACACACACACACACAGAGCAAATGTCATTTTATATAACTTTATGCAGGTAGAAGTTAGAAGTGTAGCCTAACATAATCATGTAGCTTCCTTTGCAGTCAATGGAGAAAAAGACAGGCGTCTTTAGAGAATGCTTCAGTTTATTCTAAGACATGTCTGAAACAGAAGCTGTACTCATAGTATGCCTAACCTTTTCCACTGACTAAAATACAAATATAACTAAATTTAAGATAAATGAAACCTGTCTGTATAGAAGACATTCTCTGTGACTTACAGCTTACTGCAGTTTTTAGAATGGGGCAAATCTTCTCTCTCATTTGAACTTGACTACAGGGCTTAGGATGCAGGAGCTATTTCTTGAGAAGAGATCTGAAATTAGTGCTCAAGTTGGCAAATTAACAGACTAATGAACCACCTGTCCTAGCTGTCCTGTTATTGGCTTTATGGTCTCAAAAAGACTTCGATACTTTCAGAAGGCATATGAAAGGTGATCCCATAAACCAAAAGAAACTATGGAAGGATGGGCCCCCTCATGGCAAGCTGGTTTTTAGATGTGTATTTCATAACACTTTGGAACATCTGTAGCTGGAAAAGAAAGGGAAATGAAAGAGGTGAGAAAGCCTCTGGTAGCAGACTTACTAGATGACTGGGATTACTGTTAGTGTCCTGGCACTAGTCACATGACTGATTTTCTAGTAGATAAGAGAACAGACAGAGTATATGACCAGTGCTAAATTTAATATGATTTTTTCTTTCTTCATTTTTTCTATTTGTCGCATTTTTCTCTCTTTAGACCTGTGACCAGGAGCTAAGAACAGGCACAAAGAAAGAACGATGTCTTCAGGGGAAAAGACTACTTCTGTGTGCACTTCTTCTCAGCACTCTCCTTGGTTTTACATTACTTATCACCTACATCTTGATGGCTTGTGGTCTAGGTATAATATGGGATATCCTTTTCCCTGCCTCCTTATCCATCCTATTTGTAAGACCCATTCCTCTCCTATCTGCCTCCAATGTTTATTAGGCTTAGCATCTGTGTAAGAATCAGACTTTTAGAATTTGAAAGAAACATAAGAAGATACCAGTTGTAAAAAAGGTACAATGTTCTGCCTCCTCCTTGCGTCATAGTGGGGAAATATCCCCACACTTGTCCTCCTCTGCCTGCTATTTAATAAGCCTGGGCCTAGCTTTGCAGGACAGCAGTAGTATATTGTCAAGATGTTCTTCTTGAATCTCATTGTCCTGGCCTCCAGCTTCTATGACCCTGTAGTCACCTCCAGGAAACTGGGGCTGAATTTGAGATTTGGAGCTCCTCCTCCACTTTTCCATCCCTAACTTAATAAGTTTAGTCCTGGTTTTCTAGCACCAACCAGTGCAGTCATATAAAGAAAATTCATAGTCTCCTGCTCAGTGGGGAAGCTGAGAGTAAACACTAGAAATAGTCAGTAGTCTTTCAAATTCACTAAACAGCTATGTGCAGAATAGTCCGTGTAAATGTTCGTGCATATAAATTGCTGAGAACTGAAGGTGTATTTATATCGGTGGATGCACACATCCCCTGCTCCAAAATAAACATTATGGATGTTTCGTCTAGCATTTTTCTCCAACCCTGTTATGTGCTGGAAACCATTCGCTATAGAGACCAAAGAAAGGTTCTGGTTAGTTTAGATCTTGCCTATTTCCACTCCGCATATCTCTTCCCATGTCAACTGCTGAAATCATAGTATGGAAAATCTTACTTTGATTTACAAGTGGCTTATTTAATAACTGAGCCGAGCTGATGTTGATACAAGACACTGACCCAAAATGAGAATATATACCCATGGGTTCACAGCTGTTTAGATAAAGGGTTTTTTTGATCAAAGCAAGATACACTAGCAAGTTTTTGTCCTGTTTTAACAAAAGTCATTACTGAGAAATGTTTGTTTCCTATGCTTGAACATCTCCCTCCACGTATTAAAAGTAACTCCTTACCTTCTCTGTGCTATGTCCCTCTTTTGCTTCATATGTTGACATCATCAGAAGCTTCTTGTTTATCACTTGGCCAAATCAGTACATGCTGTTTCAGAGAAAACATGCTAAGAAAGCAGAATAATCCAACCTGTGACTGCCTAGATACAATGACTAGAGGGCACCACCTCTGGACTGACTACCTGTCTATTACTTTAAGAATTTCCCTTACAAAGGTCATAGGCAGTCTTGCTGTGAAGCCAAAGACAGAGCATGTATTGTTCCATCTTCAGCAAAAACTTACAATGAATTCAGCAGTCTGTATGCAAAGGAGTTTGTACCAAAAATAAATCTTTGGGGGAGGGCAAATGTCCCACAGATAACTCCTCATTTTTTTGTACGTGCAGTTGTTCTCACTGCCAATGCTCAGTTCTCTCTTGTTTACTTCCTGCCCAGGATCATGTGATGCCAAGCTGAGTCTTGCACTGTTGGCCAGACTCATGAATTCTAGGAATGACACTGTAGACCCCTGTGAAGATTTCTACAAATATGCTTGTGGCAGTTGGGAAGGCAAACACTCAAAGAGAACCACAGAAGAATCACGAAACATCTTTGATATGTTGTTGGAAGAAAACCAGCTGATCTTGAAAAGGCTTTTAGGTAGGGAGTGATGGTTGGTGTGTTCAACGTCTTCTGCAGTCAGAGCTGAGAATACTAATAACTGAGAGCACAATCATTGCTATCAGGGACTGAGTCCAGTCTCTTCATTTTCTATCATTACAGGTAAAGATATATTCTTGAAAAGTCATATTAAAATATTTGCATTTCAAACATTTCAGTTCTCCTTTCCAAGTGTAACAGATGGAAGTCGCACTTCAAAATTCAGGAAAATGAACCATTTTCCTACTGCCTTGTAAAAGTAGACTGTGCACGTCTGAATGTGCACTCTGGCCATGTCCTGACTTCCTGTGAGACTGAAACCCAGATATGCTCAACCAGTCTATTGTGCTCAAGTTTCCATGCAAAGAAACTCACTTATTTGGTCTCAGGAAGAGTCAAGGCAAGTGCTAGAAATACTCTTGCTTTAGGTTACTTGGGGAAGTGTGGATGTATTTACTAAATTGATCTGAATAAAAGCGTAAGGTGATATTTTCTTACAGCGCTTCTCTGCTCTAATACTGACCTTCTTTCTTTATTACCACTGTTGTAGTTTTTCGTCTACTTTTTTTTTTTCCTCAGAGGCCCCACAGTTGGAGATAAGAGGCTCTGCTAAGGAGAAAGCAGTCCAGTTCTATCGTTCCTGCATGGATACCCAAAAGATAGAATCCCAAGGAAATCAACCATTGAAGGACCTCCTAAATCAGGTGAATGTTTGTGCTACTTCTTCTACCTGCAGAAGATAATTCCTGTAGGGAAAAGGAAAGAGTGAAGTTCAGGCCATATGGTCCTATATGATGAAATTCTGCTAGCATCTGGCTCTGGTTCACAGCCCAACTTCTAAGTGATATATCTTGCTTTAAATGCTGTTAAAGATTTTGCTTTCTGTCATCAGGTACATAAATCGGCCCCTCATGACCTTACATATTGCAATTGTTCAACAACCAAGACAGTAAAGAGGGATCACTTTTAATCTAAGAAGCTCAGTTCGATATGATTCATCTTACAAATCAGGAAACATCTTGTAACATGGGCGAAATGCTTGTGTCTAAGATCTAATAGCCATCCAAGCTATCAGGACAACTTGATTGAAGAGGAAAATGCTTCTCTTGCCATTCTGGGAGGTTTCTCCAAGTGCCAGGGAGGGTACCTGTTAGCGAATGGCACTTTTGCCCTGTCTCCGTGGAAGATGCAGAAACTTCCAGCAGAAGTACCTGTGTATCTGATTGTCAAGGACGAGGCACCCTGAATCCCTGATTCATGTTTGTCCATCTGGATAACTTTAGAAAAATGTGACCTCTTTCCTCTCTCCTTCATTGCTTTTTTCTTTTTTTTTCTTTTTTTCCTGTACAATCTATTCTGTTGATAATTATCATTCATTTTCGCTGTGTCAAAGAATCAGAATCACAGAACGGTTGAGACTGGAAGGGACGTCTGGAGGTCATCTGATCCCACTCCTTGCTCAAGTAGGGCCACCTAGAGGCAGCACCAGGAACATCTGCAGATGACTTTTGAATATCTCCAAGGAGGGAGACCCCACACTGTCTCTGGGCAACATGTGCCAGTGCTCAGTCACCTATGCAATAAAAAAAATGTTTCCTGATGTTCAGAATCTCCTGCATTTTAGTGTGTGCCCATTGCCTCTT